>JASJFT010000175.1:0-97786 GCA_030770425.1 Darksidea phi | reverse complement strand
CTCTACTATGTACAAACTCCTACTGTGTTTCGTGCGGACCTTCTGAAGAGACTCCCACTATGCAAATCCAAATCAAACTAGTATCATCGTAGGTAATTTTTATACCATAGGTAATAGTATAGGTACGCTAACTTATCGCTACCACTATCAGTCTCCTAACTAGGCTCTATAGTTCGGCGGTATATATTATTTCTCGTCGCCTTAATCCCCTAAGTAGGCTCTGTAGTTCGGTAGTACATGTAATTTCTCGTCGTCTTAATATTCGAAACATCACCTCCTTAGTATTACTATATACAGCTCTACAGCTCTATTATCGTATATAAGGTGTAGGTATAGCACCTACTATGTACAAACTCCTACTGTGTTTCGTACGGACCTTCTAAAGTGACTCCCACTCTGCAAATCCAAATCAATATATACCTTATCGGCACGCTCTTTGCATCGTCGACAACGCATCGTCATGGGTTCCAGGGAGAAAAAAGATTCGGCGTCTTTACATTCCTTACACACAACAAGCTCAGCCACGGTCAACTTCCTCGATTTTCCCAGAGCAATCCGGAACGACATCTACAAGCGAGTGCTCGCCGTACCGCATCCAATCTATCTTTTCCAAGAGCCAAGCTCTCGACTAGAGACTTTTGCACCGGACAGACCAATCCAATGGCTTGCATTGCTATACACCAATCGACAGATATACCAAGAGGCTAGCGAGGCGCTCTACGGAACGAACAACTTCCATCTCGTGGATATCACGCAGCAACAATCCAGCCTCCTGCAGTCATTTCTGGACTGTATTGGGCCTGTGAACGCAGCTTCAATATCCCGACTATGCGTCAACTTCCCAGTCGCAGAAAGTATAGATGGCCAACCAGCGAAAGTCAGGCTCAGGGACGACAGCCTGCACAGTTTGAAGCTCATCCAACTCAAATGCACCAACATATCGACACTAGAAACCATTGTTCACAACAAGAATTCCAGCGTCTTCACAGAGGCGGACGGTGTTCTTCAAGAGGCGTTGCGATCGATCGACGCGCAATTCAAAGCCATCACGTCACTGAAAAGGATTGTGGTTCGAGTCGCAGTCTATGATGGGGCTCCGACCACTTCAGCAAAAGACTTTATGGAAAGCCTAGGGTGGTCAGTCATTTCCGGCGATGGGAAAAAACACTAGTAATGAACGTAGCAGCTGAGAGGCTGCATTGTGGTCCGTAGCCCCTGTGAATAAGTGGGTATTGTTGAATGGGATTTTATCTACTTTGGTCGCCTGCCCCTTGCACGTCATAGATCATATCATGACAGATTGAGCGCATTCTAAACACTCTCACATTCTGCAAACAGCAGCGGTGTTGGATCATTGGACAAACGCACCAACATGACCTAATCGTTTACTGACCCTCGAGCACTGCCAAAACACTAGATACGCCCGCCGATAGTCCTTCGTTTAGTGAACTTTATTTATGGTGTCCTCACCCTCCGCATAAGCATCAACTTGGTACTTAGTAAACTCCCTCGCCGGAACCCGATTGGCAAACAAAATGTCAAGCTCCTCAAAAGTTTTGCCCTTCGTCTCCGGCAGCCGGAAAAACGTCCATAGGAAGAAGATGAACGAACATCCGCCCCAAAAGAAGCCCGTCTTGCCTTTCCAGTCACCAGCCGTGGGATTCAACATGTATGGATTGACGACCTGGCAGATGATTTGTGCGACGTAGTAGACAATGCGGCTGACACACACGCTCTTGCTCCGGAGCCGTGTCGAGGAGACTTCGCCAATGATGGCGTAGCAAATGGGCCCGACAGTCAAGTAGTAGACGAAAAGCCAACAGATCATCAAGCTTGCCTGCGCGTAATTTCCTGTGGCTGTATTGCTGTCGCCGACGCTGATGAAGCCCACAATGAACAAGATGGCGCTCAGCCCCCCAAGGCCCCACAGGTAGAGCGTACGACGACCGAGGTAAGACATGAGAAACCAGGATATAATAGTGGCGACTGACGCGATGCCGAGACCCCCGGTAGACATTCGAAACGAAATGCTAGTTGGCAGACCAGCCTGAACGAAGAAGTAGGTGGGTGTGGCGGCCATAGAAGAACCACAAAAGGGCTGAGCCGCGAAAGCCATGCAGGCAATCTCAGTACGGCGCAAATCGATTCCCTTGAAGCACTGGAGGTATGATGTGCTTTCATCAAACGACTTCTCAAGCTCATTCGTGTGGACCATCATAGCCACCTTCTGCTTAGCAAGATGTAGTTGCGATGGCGAGCCCAGCCGTGCAACCATCTTCTCAGCCATATCAAGATTGCCAACGCGGACAAAGTACCACGGTGACTCGGGCGCGAAGAAGAGGATGATGAAGAGCGGAAGAGGCCATGCCCACTGAATTGCGAAAGGGATGCGGTAGGACCATTGCGACGACCCATCGGAGAAGGCTGACTGTACGCCCGCTGAGACGAGTTGACCGAAAGCCCAGCAAAGATTAACGTAGACGGTCAGATATCCACGTAGCGCCAGTGGACATATTTCGCTAGCGTAGGCGGGTGCCATCGTCGCGAAAACGCCCCATGGTATGCCGCAAAGGAATTGGCCAACAAGCAAGACAGGCAAGTTGGGGGCAAAGAAGGAGATAAATATGAAGGCGCAGATAGAGACAAGCGACGCGAGGAGCACCGGGCGATAACCAGCTCTATGGCTTAGCCAGCCATTGGCGAAAGCGCCGACGATAGTGCCGACACTGACGGCGTTGCTGAGGCCATTCTGCCAGGACGCAGTGATCTGGTACGTGCCGCTACTTGCTTGGTATTCGCCATACTTGCGCGAGAACGCAGGCTGAGCGAAGAACGACGACATCAAGACAATGTCATAGCCCTCCATGATAATGCAAGTCGACAATAGAACGGACCATAGCACAGCGCTCGGATAAAGGCGGATCGCTTGAAGCAGCGTCAGTTGGTGCTCCTCGTCGGCCGCTTGCCTGGCCTGATTAAGATCGTCTTCATGGTGTTCCTCGTGATAGCGTTCCTCCAAAGAGGTTTTTTCACCATTATCCAGCGCCATGCTCGCGATGGTTTGAGGGTGTGAAGAGAATGAATAAGAGATGATAGGAGCGCTGGCTGGCAAAGACAACCATGAAGATGGAAAGAGCTAGGTTGTATATGGAGAAACCGAGTAATCGGGATAAACATTAAAGCATAGTCGATCATTGCGGTCTTAAAGGTGGACTCTCCACCGGAACATGCTTGCGGGACAACCTATGGGGATGTTTGCGGGGTAGGCGCGCCGGGGTAATGCTAGCCTCGCGGTTTTGCTCCGGTGGGGAAATTCTAGCGATGTCCCATGCGGAAAAATGCAAGCTAATACTAGGGTAATGCCCGGTTGGCGGCCCTCCTCCCGGCGGAGAAATTTTTGTATTGCCACCCCAGTACAGTGCTTCCGCGCATCAAAAGTCCGGCGAGGTAACTTCTTAGAGTACAGACGATGTTGCAATATCTGCGGTCGCCTCTAGAAGTTCGCGTAGCGACTTTACGTATGATTCCTCGATGCCCCATGTACAGCACGATGCCTCTGACGGGCGGGGCGATCTATGCTCTCCCGAGGACGTGGTGTGAGAGTCCCGTATAAGCAGAGAGATGCCTTCCTGCAGTATCTTAGCTGGTGCGTCTCGGCTTTGAATGTTGCCCACTTTGGAAATGTAAGCAGACATCTTGTGCCCAAGCCGCACAAACGTCTGAACCAACTCATCATCAAGCGGACGATCCAGATGGAGAAAAGATGGTTCTGGCTCATCATCACTGTCGTGCGCGGCAGCTTCGACGGCCTCAGAAAGCTGCATCGACACACAGAAGGCCCAGAGAACCAGAGTCGCCATATAGATGGCATACGGCTCCAGCACGCTGTCACAGCTGTATCGTCGTACGTGCCAATACAACGCGCCGCAGTGGACGATAGACAGTCTGGCCTTGAACCGATCTCGAAGAACCCATTGAAGGACCTGCTGCCGTGCCGTAGCATACCTCCTACTGCTCTGTAAATTGCTAAATTGTTGGTTTACTGAAGCAGAGCCCACCGCAAATGTCTGAATGTAGGTGGTGGGTGTTAAGATGATGAGGCGGGCTAGATGTAGGTGCAAGATCGTGTGATGCTCCGATCCTGACAGTTGAGCTGCCTTACTATTGGCGGGCCAGTGTAGAACGTCCAAACAGTCACAGGCGCTGTTTCGCCACTTAGACATGGTCGAAGTGGTGGGGGGCGACCTAGAGAACCGCTCCGAGCGGTGCTGGGCCGTTGCCGTTGGCGTCCACGCGTTGAGCCGGATTTGCTCCCTCGCCATAATCTGTATGGTATTGCGGTATATCGCGTTGACAAGAAGTCCGATACTGAACTCGCCTAAGTGGGGTGGCAGCCTCTTCTCCATATAGACGGTTTCCATGGCACTTAGAAGTGTCATGTTAGAAAGGTACTTATTACCCTGCTGGGCCAGATCCGGGCTCTCCCACAGATCTTCGTGAGAGGGAAGGGTGGCTTTGATATCATCAAGCTGCATCAAAGGCTTTGCGTCAAATTCGTAGAGGAACATGGAGTCTAGGAACTACAACGATTAGAGGCAATCTGAGTGGTGGGAAGGGGCAAAAGCTGAGTACCCAAATCATCATACCAGTGCGAATCTCAGACTCCCGTCTGATCCATTTGTGGGTCGATTCGTGTCCGTGATGTGATGTCGCGCTTTCTCGGCCATTGTCGTCGGGGCCCTGTGAGATCAGTTCCAGTGAGTGACAGGCTTCCACAAGATAGTGTCGCTCGACAAAGGCGCGTTCGACAAGAGCCTTTTTGCCAGAGTGCATCATGCAAGCAATGCTGAGAATACCGGCTTGCAGCATCTGAAGGCTGGGGCAGATGTGCGCTTCCATGGGTCGGCCAGGGGCAAAAGAAGTCTCATCGTCTCCACCATCGCAGTCAATTTTGTAGCCGTATCTACGGTGCCGGAGTGTGATGTTCAACAAGCGGAAAAGAGCTTCACCGGGTTCTCTGCCCTGCAGACGCCGCGTATACTTAGAGCCTACGACGGATACCGCTAGAAGTAGCAGTGGTTCCGTCAGTGCATCATCCACAAATGATGCCTGACGCAGGAAGGGGAAGATGGGATTGAAATTTTTGAAATAATCGCGCACGTAGAGTTGCATCTGCAGGTGAGAGGGGAAGTGTGCGATGTCGACATCGAGAGGTTGTAGTTGAGTTTCAGCTACCATGGTCTGGACCAGACTGTCGTATGCCGCTCTTGAGCAAAGCGAGTCGGCGACTGGAAGTTGAACGAATTGTGGGGAAATGGCTACATCAGAATTAGCTTCATGGAGCGTCTCGATGCCCCCAATAGAGTCACGGTTGTGTGATCTTCCCCCGAAGGGAGCCCTCGCGCCAGAGCCGTCGACGTAGTATCTGCCCTCAGCAGAATTAGAAGACACGGCAGAGCCGACAACGCTGCGAGATCGCATGTCCTCCGATTCTAGCTCTGTCTGCAATTGTTGTTGCGATTGTTGGTGAGTGCTAACCCGGTGATCTTCACCTTCTTCGCCCGATCTCCTACCGTCGTCGTGCATTCCGTGCTGCATGCCATTGTCGATTGCATAGCCGGACAACAGCGCATCCCAGTCGATGGCCAATTCACACTGTGGTGACATCCAGTTAACGCCCGACACGCCCACGCCTGGCTGGTTTATATCATACAGGCCCTCGATGCCGCTGACTGTGCCCATCCAAGCCAACGAGTCACCTGAGCGGCCCATATCATTACTTATGGCAGATACGAACGACGTGGATGCCGTATTGTCACCACTGTTGCCAGTAATAGGTGTCGGTCCGGTGTCAAAGGTAGCCGCAAGTTGATGGACAACTACTTGGTCCGGCGCAGAATCGACCTGTTGCATTCGCTCATCCTGCACGCCTTCGCTGTGGTTGCGCACACGTATTCGCGCTCGGACAGTAGCCGTGGGATAACGACAGGGAAGCCTGCGATCCATGCATCTCCTGCAGGGCTGACCACGAGAGCATCGAACGCGGTCAGTGGCGCATTGCCTGCACGCCCGTGATGGGGCCGTCGCAGCCGAATTGTCGCCGCCTTCTTCGTGCGAAGCTGTGTGGCGGCTGAGGACGTCACTTTGAGTTGCCAGTTGAGGTCAGCAAGCGCGTCTACATGCTAGGAAGCAGAGCGAGAATGCGGACCACCTACAGGCGCGAGAAGCGCTTCTCACAGAGGGGGCATCGGTAGGGCTTCTCACGTGTGTGTATCCGCAAATGACGGGTGAGATGCTCTTGTCTGCCGAAGCTCTGGTTGCAGATGGAGCAGCAGACTAGCGACGGTTGCGTCCTCGAGGGCCCCATAACCACGTTAGCTTCCTACGAACATTGAGAGTATCGGAGTGCGGTCTAGAGCGCGTAAACAAATGCAAGCTGCCTCTGGCCGTCAGATATTGCAGGGTCGGGAACTTGGCGAAGCTGAAGGTGATCGGGATGATGACTGACTGCATATGCAGACCTCGGCACAGTTTTTCCACCGCCTGAATCGCGCACTTCATCCTAAAACAAGCCAGCAACGTCTCAAGGAACCTCAAAGGAAAAGTGCTCCATAAGGTCTTGCAAGGTATTCTAGAGATAGATTATGTGAAAAGGAATAGTTACGGTACTTAGGCCGAGATCGCGGACGCTGCGCCACGTGGAGGCGGATGAAGCTTTTTCCGACCGCTACGTCACCACATGCTTCGATCATCACATGCGCTCAAAGATGGGCATTTGCGCCAACGGACAATCGACCGTGACCGTTGCTCCTCCGTCCCATGTCTCTTCACCCCAGAACGTCTTCCACCTACCCTCGCCAGGAATCTTGGGCAGATACACGCTCATGGTGGTTTTGCCCTCCTCCAGGACAGGACAGCAAAGATACTTATCGCCGTACATGTATTCTTCCTCGACATCCCAGCACGCCGTATCTCCCGGGAATTCGTAGAAGAGTGTTCTCATTACCGGAGAACCTTTCTCGTGCGCTTCTTTCATGAGCTTTCGTGTATATGCACGGAGATCCTCACGGATGCCCATGAACTTCTTGCAGATCTCAAAGACCTCCGGCCCGTATGACCACACCTCGTTATCCGCACCGCTGCGACATGAAGCCCCTCCCGTGGTGCCTACCTTGGGCTGCCGCGGCTCGCGATCGCCGTGCAACCTCATCACCGGGCAAAAGGCGCCCCACTGGAACCATCGCACAAACAGCTCCCGGAATTTTGGGTCGTTAGGATCTCCTCCATGGAATCCCCCAATATCAGTGGTCCACCAGGGTAGCCCACACATGCCCATGTTCAACCCGGCCGCCAGCTGATCCCGGAGGCTAGACCACGACGACGCGATGTCGCCGCTCCAAACAAGGGCACCGTACTTTTGGCTGCCAGCCCAGGCACAGCGGACGAGGTTGACAATGTTTTGCTGGCCCTCCTTAGCCATGCCCTCGTAGAACGCCCGCGAGTACTCCACAGGGAAAATGTTGCCGATCGCGACGTTAGGCCCGAGGTGATAACGGTAGTTCTCGAAGTCGTACACCCGATACTCGGGCTCGGCCTCGTCGAGCCAAAACACCTTAATCCCCTTGGAGTAGTAGTTCTTTTTAGCCTTGTTCCACACATACTCTCGCGATGCCGGATTGGTCGGGTCGAAATGGACTGTAGCTCCCTGGAACGTCATAGCTACCCGAACGCCTCGCTCAGTGCGGATTAGGTAACCCTTTTCAAGCATTTCGTTGTAGTTTTCTGATCTTCTGTCCACCGTCGGCCAAATGGACACCATGAGCTCAATGCCCAACTTTTGCAATTCTTTAACCATTGCGTCTATGCAACAACACATCAGCAACTAAGACCGGGACTACAGTAGCATCTACAGATAGCACACATGAGTAGACTTACCAGGGTCTGGCCAGTACGTCTCGTCAAATCTCCAATCACCTTGCAATGGCCAATGGAAGAAGTCAATGACGATGAGGTCGATTGGCAGCTGCAGGCGCTTGTATTCTCTCGCCACTTTAAGGAGTTCGTCCTGGGTCTGGTAGCGGAGCTTGCATTGCCAAAACCCCAGTCCGTACTCTGGCATCATGGGGACTTTTCCCGTGGCTTCGGCGTATGATTCAACTATCTGCGCCGGCGTGTTGCCCGCCACTACCCAGTAGTCGAGAGCCTTGGTTGAGAGTGCTTCAAAGCTCATGATGTTCTTACCAAAAACAGCATTACCAATCGATGGATTGTTCCACAGGAATCCGTAGCCACGCGAGGAAACGGCAAAGGGCACGCTTGCCTGAGAGTTGCGGTGTGCGAGCTCCAGCTGGCTGCCCTTGATGTCCAGATATGGCTGCTGGTACTGTCCCATGCCGTATATCTTCTCCTTCGGGTCGAGGCTCTCAAATCGGGCTGTGAGGCGATAGTCTCCACCAACAATGGGCTTGAATTCGCGCGCCTCGACTTCGAGGGCGCTGCACTTCGGGTCGGTGATGTCGCGACGATGGCGTGCATACTCTTCAAGCAGCAGCTTTCCGCTCGCGTTCCATATAGTCAACTTGCCGCGCTTGGTGATGACGGCCTTGATTTCGCCATTGACAAGCGTGGCCGACCCGTCGCTGATTTCAATGCTCGACTTGGCGTTCTGTGGTTCCAGGAGTGCCCAGTCCTCGCGTGGCATAGAACACATCTTGGTGGCACGCACGCGGATTGCGTTATGGCCCCATGGCTCAATCCAGAGCTGTTCCGCGTCATACGCAAAAATGAGGCGGCCGTCCTTGCTGGATAACATGACAACAAATTGCACCTCGACTCTCTTTCTGGGATTTTCAGGATATCTTCAGGCGAGACCCTTGGGAAGTATGGATAAAGTGGTGGACAAGAAATCTGAATATGGAAGGGAGGCGGCCGAGCACGGTGGATGATGTACGAGAAAGGTCTTTAGCCATGCCACTTGCAATGACGGAGCAACAAGAGCTACGTATCGGAGCCTTAGTGGCCTGGTCGGCCTACTTTGACCCATATCATGCGTTAGTGTCGAATGCGGGGTTGCAGGCGATTCGTCTCCACCGGAACCCCACCGGAGCCCTCTCCACTACGCGGCCCGAAGACGTTTTCCCCGCATTCCACATCTGCAGGAACCGTGGCGCTTGTTTGCAAACGCTACATTATCCTTCACTTCATGACCATTGGTCTATGAAAGAAATAATTGACGGATTAATTAGATCGTTGCTGAAAGCTAAACGAAGATGGGCACTATAAGAGGAGGTGCACCCATCTTGGGTTATCCACCAGGTGCCTCATCGAACCTGTGATCGGAGTATTACAGAAAATATGAGATCAATCACTATCGCTAGTGTTCTGCTCTCGAGCCTTGCGCTGCTTGACGCGGCCAGCATTCGAAGAGCGGCTAAGGGCGTTGCAACCGTTGACCTCTCCAAGACCACCGGTCCAGCACAAGTCCTTGCCTCTGGATGGATATATGGATTTCCCGACAACCGTGCTGAGGCCGACACTTCCATTCCGGGGAGTTTTATACAAGATGTCAAGTTCGGAGCCAGTCGTGCTGGTGGCGCCCAAACCCCGTCCCTCGGCTGGATAGACGGCTATAAGGGCTACGTTCCGCGTTTCAACTCATCGCTCTCCAACTACCGGACTACGCGTAAATATCAGGGCAGCTTCATCCTTCTCGTGCACGACCTCTGGGGCGCAGACGGCAAGAGCATTTCCCGCTATCCCGGTGACAATGGCAATTGGACCGAGACGGATGCGTTCCTGACGCAGCTCACGAAAGATCTCCGTGCCAACAACATGCTCGAAGGCCTCGTGCTCGATATCTGGAATGAGCCAGATATCGACATCTTCTGGGCTCGTTCGTGGGACCAGTTTCTTTCGTATTATGTCCATGCGCACAACTTCCTGAGGCAAGCCTCGCCCCTCCACCCTGCTACATTCGGCGACTAACCGATTTTGATCAAACAGAAAAAACCTTCCAGACACTCTCATAAGCGGCCCTTCGATGGCCCACTCGCCTATCACCAGCCAAGACAAATGGAAAACCTGGCTAAGCACCGTGGCCAAACAAAAAGCTATCCCAGACCGCTACTCATGGCACCAAATCGGCAGCTGGGAACGCCAACCCGACACCACAATCCCGGACTTCAACACTATGAAAGCCGTACACTCGCTTCCCGACCTCCCCATCGACATCAACGAGTACGCCTACACCGACGAGCAGAACCCAGCTTGCTCAGTGTACTTTATCTCGCAGCTAGAACGCCACAATCTCCGCGGACTTCGTGCAAACTGGGGCTCGGGTACCGCCTTGCACGATTCCCTCGCCAACCTCATTTTCAAGTCCAAGGATGGCGTTTACCACCCCAACGGCGAGTGGCAACTCTACAAGTACTATGCCGCTATGCAAGGTACCCGTGTAGCTACCACAGCGTCTTCTGACCGCCTCTTCGACGTCTTCGCTACCAAGTCCGGCAACGCGGTTAAGATCATCGCCGGAGCCCGTAACGCCAAGGCGCCCTACGACATCAGCATCTCGGGTCTCTCCAGCCTGGGCCTAGGTAAAGATGGCTCTTTGAACGTAAAGGTCTATCGATTCGACTGGTCCGGACCGGGGCGAGAGGTAGGTGCGCCGGTGGATATGGGCACGCGTGCGTTTGCATACAAGGCCGGAACGGTAAGCACCTCTTAGCCTTCCTATAAACTGGATGTGATGCAGATATGCTGATTTTGCGTCTTGCAGGTTACCATCTCGGTTGATCCAGCGACGAACGCGACAGCTTACGCGTACGAGTTCTCCGGGGGTGCTTCTTAAACGGAACAGAATGGAATGGAATCCACTATCTAAAACTAAGTACGGCCGTATATAAACATATCCAATATATCCTCGATCTCTAAAAAAAAAAGGTCCCACCGTATACCAATTCCTACCATATCTTTCCTCAAAAAAAAAAGTACCTTAGTACCCAAAAACTGGCCGCCATAACCCTAAAAATATCTCTCAAATTTTCAAATTTCAAATTTTTTTTAATTCAAAGAAAGAAAGAAAGAAAAGAATTACTCCTCACATTGTCGAGACAAATAAATCGCACGCACGTACGCACGTACGCACAACCACACCTTCAACCCATTTACCCCTAACCCATTACCCCCTGCCCCCCTTTCCAACTAAAAACTCATACCAGCAAAGTAATCAATTAACCCACACTGAATACCCGACGTCTCAAACATTACCCCTTCCTTCCTTCCATCGTCCTTTGAAAAATTCATACTAGATTTCCCTCTCCTCCCCGAAGACGTGGGGGTACCGTAACTAGTAAGATAACGATTTTGGCGGGAATGTGATGTATGAGAGGTTAAGCTACCAGCGTGCTCTTTGTAGCTACTCGATAGTCTTTCAAGAGTGAGTGAGACTGACTGGTGGGTTTCTCGAGCTCGTAGCGGAGAGATTATCGCTGCGCTAGTGTCAAACCACTCCACTGCACTCCACTACACCTGCCGCACCGCACCAAACAGCGCCGAAGCGTCGAAGCGTCGAAGCTCAGAAAGGACGCAATTACAAACAGAGAAATGGAACCCCAAACAAGGGATTTCCAAATATCGACCATGAAAGAATAGAGACAATTAACAATACCAGCCAACCAACCTACCACTAATCCGGCCTCACAAAACCAAAACCTATCCCCAAGAACCCTCCGATCAAGTAAATGAATACCCACTCCCAATCCGCTTTTCCAAACCGACACCAACTTCCTCACCAGAAACACCCCTCACGCTTCCCCTTGCACTGCCACTCCTCCCTACACCCAACCCCACAGGCACACTCTCCGTGCTACCAGCCTTCTAAGCCGGCGTCACACTCCTAGCATCCCTCCCCCGACTCAACAAACCCTTTCTCAACTTCGGACTATTCGGCCCCACACTCCCCTCATCAGCCGGCGTGAAACTACTCCTCAGCACTACGGAGCCCGACCCCACATCGATACTCTTCTCACTCCCTGCACCCTGATCATCGATGAAGAACTGCTTCTCACCCAACTCCTCATCGCGACCAAACTTACTATGGTCCTTGACGATGAGTCTGAAAGAAGCGTCCGCAGAACAAGGAACCTTGAAGGATTCGTTTTCGAAAGTGACGGCGCCGTCAGGCGCTTTGACGTGATCTGTTTTATGCACTTCTTTGGCCTTGGGGCCCTCGAGGCGGACGTGGACGCGCACGTTAGTGCCGGCGGGGAAGCCGGATGCGCTGAGGATGGAGATGTTTGCTGTGCCGTGTTCGGCGCCGCCTGGGGTGCCGCCGAAGCCCGAGGCGAAGCTCTGCGCGCCCCACGACTTGTGCCTGTTGTGGTTTGATGGTGTGCTTGGGCCGTCGCCTTCTACGGAGATGACGGGTATGTCTTCTGACGCCTCGTTGGGTGATGCGGCACGGTCGAATTCTTCTTCGTCTCGTTTGACATCGCGGGACTTCCTTCGCTTGAAACCCCGGCCGAGGAAAGTCCCTGCGCGTACAACGCCGCCGCCAACAAAGACGGCGCCTTTGCCTACACCCTTGACGGGCGCACCGATGACTTTTCCGGGAACGGCAAAGGTGCCAGAGAAGGTACTGGAGCCTTGCCGTGCGCGCATGACATAGTCAGGCTTGAAGAGCATGTTCAACCGGATCGCTCCCGATGTACCGTCCAGGTCGAGAGTCACTTCCTGTTTCTGGAACGGCTCCAGGATGTCCAGGTTAATGGCAGCCCTTCCGAGGAAGTCGGCCTTGTCTCCAAAGTCCCAGTCAAAGACCTTGACCTCAAATGCAGCTGCAGTCCGGCTTCGAATCGGTACTTCAAAATATTCGTTCCAAGCGGGATGCAACGTTTTCTTCTGCGTCTTCGTTTTATACACCTCCTTGTCGTTGAGGATAAATTTGCAGTACGGATCGGAGAAGCCGTTGCGGTCGGCGGCTGGGAGATTGGCGGCATCAAGAATTTCAACACGAAGCGAACCCTGGTTATTGAAGGACTCGCTGGGGTCAAGATTCATCTTCACTGGCAGGTACTTTAAGCTGACCGTGATCTTGTTCTCACGTCCATGGTTGTCCTTCAGTATGAACTGTGTAGGTGTGTACTAGTCCCCGTTAGCGTGACTGATGCTATAAAAGTTGTTGTGTACACCGACCAAGCAAGTCCGTAAAGTGTCCAAAGTATTGCCTGTGCGTTTAGCTATAACATGGTCCTCATCACCATCGCCCTTCTTATCGATATGCTCGATGATGCGAAGGGTAATCTTCGAGAAGTCCAGCTCGCGGACCATCGTATCGCCCACTAGAACCTGTTAGCCGTATACAGTAAGCGGCAACGCCCACGTACCTTCATTGAACGTCATGTTCTTGTTCTTGATCTTCGCACTGGAGTAACTCGGGAAACCCATGTCATCCATCAAAATATCAACGTAACCACCCGTCTCCGCAAACTCTCCGTCAATGAGTTTGAACACGATGAGACCAGATTCTGTCCAACGTTAGTAGATGCATGAAAGCGCAAATAAGAATTTGGAGCGTAAGGCTGTGTGTTGAGGGTACCAACTCAGCTCGCAGTACGCATCCGAAAGATCATCAGATCCGCGCAGCCTACCATATTGCTGAAGATCATTGGCAGTGAGATGCAGTTTCTCAATCTCCTTCTTCTTGGGGATTGCAACTTGCTGCTCGCCTTCACTCTTCTCGAGTTGTTTCGCGAGATCAGGCTCGCTCTCTCCACTTTGCGATTCGGCCGTCCTTAGCGAAGGAATTGTACCAGCAGTCTCTGGACGAGAGACAGTCGACATGCCAGATACACCGGAGGGGCTTTTCGTATGTCCTTTCACAGACGTTGTTCTTGAAGTCGTGTCGGATCCCTTTCGCGATAGTGTGTCTGTCTCGCTCTCCCGGTCGTCCTCGTCGGGATCCCACACAGGGTATGTGGGGTAGAAGGAGCAGGTGTAGTTGAGTGTGCCTTTCACTTGCGCACGATTACCGTATTGTAGTCCTTCAGAACGCACTTCTTTCTTCTCGTTGACGACGTACTGACCATCCTCATCTTGTCTAACGTAGTCAGAAGCGGACAGCTCGATGTGACCCAGCGATCGATCTTTGCCGAGATGCTCCTCATCCATGACCTCGAGTGTCAGCTTCTCACGCTGAGTGTGAATGGGCACGTAAACAACCTCGTCCCAGTCTGGATTCAAGTTGTTTTTGAACGTCACGGTTCGCCCCTTCTCAACACCGGAGAGCAGAACACGGACATACGGATCCGATTTTCCCATGGCCTCCAAATTGCGCAAATTGCGGGCATTCTGGAAGTGCAATCTCATTACACCGATGGGTGTGAGGTATCCACTCCCAGCGACCGCACCCTTGAGGGCTACAGGCTTCCACTCAAGCTTCATCTTGACCCGACCTGACTTGGCGCCGTGCAAGTGGTACCACTCTTGTCCTTTGGCCATCAGGTCGAGCATGTCGTCCAAAGTAATTTGATAGGACCCCACTACTGGATCCGATACGAGATCACGATCGTCTTTGATGATAAGTCCGAGCTTAGCCTTCTTACGGTCCGTGATGAGAAGCTCTTTGCTTGCGTCTGGCCAGATTGGCATGTTTGTTCTCTTCATAGTCGTCGATTTGTGCACTTGATGACCATTCAGCAACAGATATGCATAGGGGCTCAACTGCCCGATCATGCTCTTTTCGCCATCTAGTTCCTTGGCTTGCTCGACTGTGAACTTGGCGATACCGGTGCGTGACTCCGGCGGAGGTTCCTTGGTACCATCATCAAGCGTTTCTCCTTCCAAAACAGGGAAAAACCGAACGTCGCATTGCAGGTTACCTCTCGACCGGCCGCTAGACATGACCTCCAACTGCAGATTTTCTTGGTCTCCGTCGGTCTCCAGCGTCTCCAGGGCAAAGGTTGCTGTGCCAAGTTCCTTGTCCTTGCGGATATCGTTGTAATCGTAAATATTGATCGTTAGCGCATCTTTGAGAGAAGTGATAATGATATTGACGGTCTCATTCCAGCGCGGGTTAGCGTTTTCGTGCACAGTCTTAGTGCGGCCGAGCTCGTTCCTGTTATTGATCGCGACCACCGCGTAAGGGTCGGGAGTTCCAGAGAATTTGTCTGGATTCTTGAGGCCTTGGGCGCCATGGAATGTTACTTGGAGGACGCCAATGGCTTGATCGATGGGGCTACCCGCAAGCATCTTCGCAATCTCAATGGGGAAAACATTCGGGTCATACATCATGGGACCGAGAATACTGTGGATCATTTCCATGATAAAAGTCTCCAATCCAGGAATGAAGTTGATGTCGAATCCAAAAGTCTCGCCACCTAGGGGCTTGCAGACGTAGTCAATGGTAGGACGCTCGAGGAAGGACATCTCGACCCTCTCGATGTGTGGAAAGGGCAGCTGAAGCTTGAACTTGAGGCGCATCAGCCCGGAGAATGCCATGTCTTCGACAATGACGTCTAGACCCTTGCTCACAACACCCTTGCCGATACGAACTTCAAGAACGATCTTGGGGTTGATCTTGTTTTTGATCTGTCGCGAGGTGAGATCGGCCGTGTCGTTCGGGTTGAAGCTGAATTTCCAGTCCATGAGAACGATGTCGTCCTGGGCCTTGGGATACGTCTTGACGTGCTCCAGGCGCGGGGGCTTCGTTCCGAGCACGAATTCTTTCAGTCGCAAGCTCTCGAGAAACGCCGGGGTGGAGGTGGACAGGACCTGGTCCACAGAGGCAACGATGGAATTGCACAGAACCGGCGCGTAGATGGGCCAGAACTTGACCAAAAAGCTATTGATCCACTCCAGCGATTCGGTATCAGTCTCCAATCTATTCTTCGCCATCTCGCGATTCAGGTCGTCCCGCGCATTACGGCGCACGCGACGGATGGATGTTCGATAGTAGGTTGCGCAGATGGCCATGACGCAGAAGAGCCATCCGAGGCCGCCTCCCAGTACGGCCACCACCCAGGAGGTCAGACACGCGAATATGATGATACCCGTGTTATGATACCAGTCGCCGAAGAACTTATCTTCGAGCTTGCCCTCCAGCCACGTCTGGTGGTCGAGCAGCGAAGCTTCTTCCTCCTGGTTTTCCGAGCCGGGCATCCCAAATCGAGGCGCCCAGCCAACTCTTGCCCATTCGTCGTCTTGGTCTAATTCCGGTGCGTGGCCGTTCGCCTGGGACGCGGAAGTGGGCTCGGGGACATCGAGCGCACCGGCTTTCGAAGCTGGAGGGAGGTCGAACTTGGGGCCGCTGCCTCCATTCTGTCCAATTCCAGTCAGCAATCATCGCTTGTAACAATCAATGGAGGTGCTCACCGCATCCGAGGCAAGGGCAACGGCATTGGGTTTCCGCTCGCGGTGGAATCCTGCCGGAACTTGCTGTCCTAAGGTCAGCACAGCACCCACAAATGTTATGGCTCGTCTCCTACGCACAGCCTTTGCCTGGGCCGCCTTCTCCTCCGGACTGGCGTCAGGATCAAACTTGAACGCAGCGCTACCGCCCTTCCTAGCCTCCTCCAGCACCTTATCCTCAGCCTGCGCCGCGGTAACGTCCGAATTAGGATCCTGCGCAGCTTCCAACGCACCCTGCTGCTTGAGCTCCGAGGCGCGCGAAGCAGTGGCCATGTCTGCGGTGAACTACTGCGACACAGCTCAAGCTCGGTATAGCTCTGGGGTAGGCGGACGGAGGTCCGGCCCTCAACAATGGACAGCCGGTCCGGTCACGAGGGTGCCAATTGAACGGGCTCGCAATCGAGCAGCTTTGCAATGGGGTCGGGGAATGCGCGCAGGAGAGGGAGAGAAGCGATGGAGTGAGGCTGGACGACGGGTTGCGGTGCCGGTGGTAGCGGCACAAACCTGTTTGCGTGGTTAGTTGCTGCTTCCCGCGTCGCTCGCCAGAAGGTTATCTAGCCCAGACAGACCCTGCGCCCGCCGTGGCTTGTTAGCAACTCACCCCAGACTGGCGACAGCCCAGTGCGGCTCCGAGAATGGTGAACAAAAGGAAAGGGTAGAGAGCGAAGGCAAGACTGGAGAGTGGTGCAATGTTGGGCTCAGGAGCTTGGAAGCACCGATGGGCCAGCGCGGCGATGACGAAAGTCGTTTCCCTTTCCTGGCCTGCCCTGGTTCCCGCGATCCTGGTCGACTCGGATGGAGCTCCGGACGTACAGCCCTTGCGACTTCAGCAAAAATCTCACGCAATGCAGCAGCAATCACGCCCAGTAATATCCGCCTAAATAACTGGCAGGGCCCCTCCTCCACCGTCTCAGGCAGACACGCGTATACTCGCAGCGTTTGGGGCCAGCGCCTACACATCGTCAGCGGCACGCGAACCGACTTGCAGCCCCTAGGCCCGATCCGATCCTAAACAGGGTCCTTTGACCAGCCAATCACAGCAGTCACAGACGGCAACACCACTGTGGCGCCACGCGTCTCCACACGAAACGGATCCATCAGGGATGTGTCCCCGCGCCTTGTGGCTGTACATACCGGCATGCGCCCACATCAGCGTCCCAAACCAAACACTCTCTGTGACGAATTCTACCCGGCAAATACCTCAAACGCGTACGCATTACGACAGCTAAACAAATGAAAAGGGGGTGAACAGCTAGTAAGCAGATCTTCATTCGGCCCCGATGCTCATCTTTTGCGCTCGACAGAGGATCAGCAGTTCGCGAGTTTCAACCGCCACACTCATCAAAGTTTATACAGCTTGGCATGTATACCATCACTAGGTCGAGCGGAGCTTGTACATCAAACACAACGCTGTGCATGCCTTCGCAGTCTCGTGAAAACACGTGGAATATCATATAGAGCATGCTACACACCAACCATCTCCACCACCCACCCCGGGACCACAACAAACGTCGTGTCCGGGCCTCAACAGTTTTCCATCCCGCCTTTCGCAATAACCAGTCATATCCCACCAAGTATTTCTCTATACGTATCTGCACCTCACTCGACCTCGTAAGCGAAGATTTATCACCAATCACATCCACAGTCCATAGGACACCTCACTCCCCCCGCCCCTCTACCACAAAGCCCGCAGCATACACCATCTCTAAACACTATTACCGCATTCTCTCGGAATATTCTATCCTCACAGCACCTAAATTTGCTCTCTCCCATCTAGTTCGCGCATCCCATTGCACCCAATCATACACCACCCCACACCACATCACACATGCCCACGCAAACCCAACATTCCAACTTCAACCCATCCAAATACCATCATTTCACCACATCACACAACCCCAACCCCACAATCCACACCCAAACCCATCATTCTACACATCTTCACCAAATTCGCAGAGAATCATCCCACTGAAACCCAAAGAGCCATAATATCGTCTCTCATATCCTATATACCCTACTCCCTCTACTCTATCTCCTACTCCTAAGCAGCAATGCAGCGCTTGCCTGTTTGCTTACTCAATAGGCCCACAACGCCCAAAACACCGAAAACACCGATCTAAAAAAAAAGAGAGAGGAGAGAGAAAAAGAACACACAAGGCAGGCCGAGAAGACGCAGGCATCTCCAGCGAACCCCACATCCACATCCACATCCAGCCCCGCAAAAACTCTCAAAGAGCAGAACCACCAGCAAACCGCCCACAAAACCCCCACGCCAATCTAAACACTCAGACTCAGCAATAGCTCAGACGAAAAGAAAAAATCAATCACCGCCAAGAATGCTCAACAGGATACCGTCTACCACCCACGCCACCCTGCACTCCAGCCACCCCAGGCACATACCTATGCCCTCTCCTGGCCCCTTCCCTGCCCTCCCTACTCCTTTCTCTGCTAGGAGTCTCTCTCTCATCCCATTCGTCCTTGACCCGATCGTGACTCCTAGTCCTTGCGCTATCACTACGTCCCCTGTCCCTTTCCCTCTCACGTTCCCTTTCTCGCGCATAATCTTCACTCCTGCGTCGATGTCTACTTCCGCCACTCAGCGGCTCGTATTCCCTTTCCCTCTCCCTCTCACGAACGTAGGGAGGGTCGACCTCTGGCAGCGGTGATGTATAGCGGACGTTGTGCGGGCGGTAGCTCGTTCGGGGTGCTGGCATACTTGGTCGGGGGTGGTCATAGTATTTGTGTGCTTGAAGAGTGGCATTGGCAACGTGGGTAGCGAAGAGAGGCGATTTCGTAGGTCCGTAGAGTGGGGGTGGGCCGTCTTCTTTCCTACCTGGGCCGGGTGGGCGAGGATCTTGAGAATAGCGTCGTTCTTGATGCACGTCGTAGTAAGGGGGGAAGTACTCCCTGGGCGATGTTGGAGGCTCATGGGAGCGGCGGTGACGGAGCACCGGTGTGCGACGACGAGACGGCGGTTGATCTGAGTCCGAATCCGAGTCAGTAGATGACAGCGTACTTTCTCTCCGCGGTGGCTGAGGCCGCTTATGAGGCGCGTATCGGGGAGTTGGAGGAGGCGCCGTAGCAATCGGCGTAGCGTCTTCATCCGAGTAGCCCTCGTCCTCATAGCGTCCTACCGGAACACTCTTTCTCCTAACGTTGAAAGGGTTCAACATGTGCCTGACACTTGAAATGAGCTTACTTCGATCTCCAACTCGTTCATGTTCATAAGGCCGGTCTCGAGAAAAGTGCCGTACGAATGGGGGCCGAATTCGACTTTTGCGGTAGAGGGGGTCAGAAAAGTACTTCGCAGCCGCATGCCGCTCGTCTGCCGACCCTTCTGACATCTCGCTCGAGGTACGTGGACCGCGGTCATCTGCGTTAGTTCGTCCGCGAGGGACATTCTCTTTATCCGTCATGTCCGCTTCCGCTTCTCTTCTCAGTCTCTCGGCCACGCCCTCATACCACGTCTCCATGGCATCATCTGGTTGGGTTGGCAGACACTCCTTCGGCAACAACTTGGGGAAGATGCTCCCGGTTTGCGGATCCTTTACATCAAACTGGCGGACGGCATTCTGGAGGAAGCCCACATGCTCCTCTGGGCCAAGGAGTAGCTGTATCGTCTGCCATGTCACGAAGCCCTTCTTCTTTAATGCCGGTATGCTAGGAGTCGAATAGCCGTCATCCTCCGGCCCGGGCTGTAAGCTGTGGTATGCGCCGAGCGAGCGGTATATGAACGAGATGGACGAGGAAGGTGTTTCGATAAAGAGCATGTCATAATTCCCGCCTACAGCGCGGTAGAACGCTGCGATCTGGGAGGGTGTGAGATCGCACGAGTCGCTCGGCTCGAATGTCTTGCTCTACAGCAACCGGAGATCAGTAATTAAGCCATGTGGACCAGCGCAAAGCTCGCGCTGTGAACGGTCACTCACGATGACCTCCGCGATACCCCTGAGCAACCGATCGAACAGCTCGGTCCCACACTTGTCAGGCTTGATCAAGAATCCCCAGTACTCGCACGCTTCTCGATGCGCAGCCTCCACATTCGCGGTCTCTTGTGCCTTGGTGTCATTCGCGTTCGAGGCCATGTTGCCCTTCTAAATCAACATTGGAGCCTGGGTGTTAGCTTTCTGGAGGGTCGTACGTCGTATGTCGCCGAGAAGTTGCGGTGAGGTTTGGAGCTGGGGTCAAAGATCGGGAACAGCGATGTGAAGGTACTTGTGGCGATAAAATAGCTTATGCGTCGCCCGCGCACATGTTAAGGCATTCAAAGACTTGCGCAAGGCAAATTACTGGCCGGCTGCGCCTCCGCAGAGCGCGCTGAACGGAGCTGCGAGTGGTGTGTTGTTCGTGGAGTGGCGGGGCGAACGACTGACATCACATCTGAGCTCGCACATCCCTGCCAGCGGGGCGTAGCACAAGGCACCAGGTACGGGCATCGGTCAGGCAGCAACACAAGTTCATGCAAGTACACAATTGGCGTGGTTTCAACGAGCAAGTATTACAATTCATATCGATGGGGCGCAGACCACTGCGCCCATTTTGTCTAGCTACAAACGTCCCTGTCGTGCATCGTGAATATCCGTCCTCCTTTAACACCCGAAGCAAATGCTAGGATAAATCTACGGCGCCATACAGAAAGACCACCGCTCTAGTGCTCGAGCAATCTCAGAGAACCCTGGACAACCACGTTCTCGAGGATAGAGCCCGGTGGGATATCGATCGTCTGGCCCTCGGTAGCGACAATAATGACAGTACCCTTCATGGTGACACCGCGACCAAGGTTGACGGGGCCGGTAATGGTAAGATGGTCTAGCTCAACGATCTTGGGGATGGAGGGGATGCGGGCCTGGAAGCTTGAAACCTTCTTGAAGTCGCTGCCGAGCTTGATAAGAGGAGCCGGGCCGAAGCGGTTGGGGTCCATCACGAGCTGGCCGTGCTGGAGCGTGTACAGGTCAGACTTGACAAGCATCAGGTCGGAACAAGTCTTGACGGGCAAGAAGCGTCGCCTCGGCACATTGACACCATGTGCGTTCTTGAAGTGGCGGATGGCAGCACCAACAGCAGTCTCGAGCTGAAGCACCGAGACATCGGCCTCGCCCTTCTTGTCTGCTGGGATGGACTTGCCATTGGGGATGATCTCCATGGCAAGCTCGTTGTTTTCGACAACACGCTTGACCGCCTCCAAGTTCATCCAGATATTGTTGGTGTTGAAATACTTGAACTTCTTGATCGACTTGAACTCGTTGACGTGCTCCTTGGGCACCTGCGCGATTTCGAGCAGGCGGACCGAGCCCTCGTAGTCGATGATGGTACCACCCTTGACGTCGGCCTTGGTCTTGTCGGTCAACTCCATGATATACTCAGACTTGGAGTCGACCATGTGTTGCAGGATGCGGAGATCGACGACGGCGCCCAAGTTGTCAGCGTTGGACAAGAAGAGGATTTCGATACCGCGGTCGATGAGCTTGTCGAGGATGCCGGAGTTGTACAGCGATTCGAAGACGTCACCGTGGCCTGGCGGGTACCAGTTGGCGATGTCTGAGTCGGCGGACTTGGGTGCTGGCAGCAGCGAGTCCTTGAGCACACGCGGGTACTTGGACTGGTTGAAGGTGAGGATGTCGATGTTGTGGCCCTCGTACTTCTTGATGATGTTGGCGGTATCCGCATCGGTGTTGAACGAGTTCATCAACACGAAGGGGACATTCACGTCGTAGGTCCGGTTGAGGTACTCGATCTGGCGGACCGACAGGTCCAAGAAGGACATACCGTCACGGACCTCGATGACCGACTTGGGGCCAACACAACCCATAGAGGTACCGAGACCACCGTTCAGCTTGACCACGGCCAGCTTGTTCAGGTATTCGACCGCCTCGGAGTTGGCGAGGTCATCGTAGTTGACGACCTGCTCGGCTTTCGGGGGAGCGATGCGGTTCCAGTCAATGGCAGTGCCCTTAGCCTTGTCATTGAGGTATCGTCGGAAGAGGGCGAAGAAGTTGTCCATCTCCGTCTCGAATCGCTGCCAACGGTTAGCGTGATCCGGCTGAAGTGAGCATGAAGGGAGCGGGGGGTACTTGCCTTCTTCTCCTTGGGGTCCGTCACGGTGTCGGAGAGCTTGTTGAGGGCATTTCGCATCTGCGAAGCCGCAACATTTGTGGAGGTGTTCTCAAACGCCTGTTCGGCGGTTAGACCTATGTTTCCCATGCTGGAGATTTGAGTGTGGCGGTGTTGGAGTGCAACTCGCTGTAGCTGCAACGGCGACGAGCGAACGTCCCACAGGTAGGTCTACAGAAGCTCCGAGAACGCAATCTCGTTGGAAGAGCCGTGAAGAAGACTGTGCGGCCCATCTGCGACTGGCTTGGGATGCGGGTGCGTGCAAGCGCAGTAGAGCTCTTTCTGCAGCTGAGCGTCCACTCCTCCCTTCGAGACCATCAAGCAGCCTCCCGGAGCAAGGTAGGCCAACGACCAGGGCCGCGTGCCTGCCGCCAGAATCGAAAAAATAGGAAATAGGAAATGGGATATAGGGAGGCGGCAGCGCCAGAGCATAGAAGGAGCACCAGCACTAGGTACTTACCATATGTGACTGCGACTTGCCGTGGTGACGCTGGGTGAACCCGCCATCGCCTGAGCCGCCCGCTGCTGCGGGCTTCAGGTGTGAGGGGATCGCGCGAGAGGCCATCTTGAGCGTATCTGGACGGAGGGCAGTGGAGAAGCTGGGAGAGCGAAGGTTGACACAAGACAACCCGTCTGAGGGGCGACTTGATTTGGGTCCTGGCAGGTGGACAGGCAATTGAGACTGGGTCTGTGCGGCGAGCGGCGGTGACGTGGGGCAGGTTCTCGGCCTGGCAACGAGCGCTTGAGAGCAGAGAGCAGAGAGCAGAGCAGGGCAGGGCAGAGCCGGGAGGGGGAGGGGATTGGCAAAGGGGAGAGGGAGAATTGGGCTGGAGCTGCTCGCCGTGGGGAGGGCCTGCGTCTTTTATACGTCGCCGCTAGCACTGCACATCCCCCGACGGTCCCTCCGCCGCCGCGCCCTGATGTGCTCTGAAGCTCATGGTTGTGCAGCCGCCAATCCAACCCCTCACGCCGCCGACCTCATTCCTGCACCAGCAGCGGTGCCCCGGTGGCAATATTGCAATCTGTCTCTTCTCCGACAGGTACCGCCATGGCGAAGTTCACGCGCGATGGTCCATTGGACCCCGGCACTCTTCGCAAAGGCACGGTGCACAACTGTTGTTGGGAATTGGGGTGGCGGTCATAGCTCCCGGGTGCAAAATTATTGAAGCCCCCCCTCGTCTCCGCGCCCGCATGGCTTGCGCTTCCACGGCCTGGCCTAGCCGCTCGCAGTAAGCCGTCGACAGGGTTTAGATGGCGGTCTGTCCGGTGGCCAGAGATCGCCCGCTATTCGCGACCGAAACGACGAGATTTCGCCCAACATTTGCATCACAGTGCAGTCTGGGCGCCGGCTGCTGCCGACATTCACACCTTCAGCACTACTACCTCCGTGGGCGACAGTCGCAATGCACAAAGCTAGGACTTGGTGGGGCTGGGCGCGTTCAACTAAAAACGATTTGGTGTAGCGAGAACGTGCATGTAGATTTCTTCAAGCGCCGCTATCCAGGTGGTGTGGCGTCCACGTTCTCTCCCACGCTGGCGCACGTGGGGGGCACGCCGTCTGCAACTAGGTAGACAGCACCCGCATATCACCTTGACAACTATGAAACTGCTCCCATTGAGCTGGGACTGCTTCTCCCTGGCTTCACTCGTTCAATAACTATGCAGCCCTGGTGGAGATTACTTTGACCCAGAACAGACGCCCGTGTTTCTTGTGATCTTCAAGCCCCATCTCCCAAACTGAATGCCACCACAACGCGAGCCCAGCCGGGTGGTTTTCAGTATTGGCAGATACCGGTAACGGGAACAGCCACGCAGCAAACATGATAGCTCGCGGCCGAGGTGCTGTCCGACGCGCCATAGGCAATAATCAAACTTTGACCGTCCGCAATATTTCAATAGCCGGTGCATCGGCGAAGGGAACCGCTAGCGGTTTCTCGACTCGTAGTCTGATGTACGACTTCTCGTCTTCTTTCGTGAAGAACTTATCGCGGAGCTCGCGTACGACCATCGTGGACAAGGATTCAAGCGTCTCAAACGACGAGCCTGATATGGCCTGACACGTGTAAGCCTAGCTGCTATCAGGGTGACATCAAACCTACGTTTACGACTACAGATTCCAGCTTGACGTAATCATCAGTCCGAGATGGCTCGAGACATTCGATCCACAAATTGACCACGACAGGCTGCTTTGCGGTTCTTTCGTTGGAGTTGACGCCAATAAGACACGGTATCCGGACGTTTCGAAGGTACAGAACAGAAGAGACGACATGATCGCTAGATGAAGAGAGCGCAGGAGAGAGCGCAGAAGAGAGCGAAAAGCCCGCACCGTCCCCGAGCATACTGCTCTTCGGGTAAAAAATGTCAACTTCGATTGCAATGAGCTCCGTGTGACCCGCCGTCTCGAGTATTTGTCTCCGTATAAGGTCAACCAAACACTCGGTCGACATCCAGTTGTCTCTGTCCTGGATGGTGCTTCGGATATCTTTGCTGAGCCTTCCATAATGCACTGTACTCTTGTCGAGCGCATCGGCTTCCGCAGCGGAGTCACATGGCTGAGCCAATGATAGTGTGACCGTGACTAGAGCTCGCTGCTTCTTCTGTCGACCCCAGACGTCAACTCCAGCGTATACTGTAACTTCCAGATTTCGAATGTGGATTTGATCTGTAACGCCGAGGTTTGTCAGGTGGGCGGACCAAACCGCTTGACGAAGTGTTTTGGCCATGGTAGGAATCAGAGCGAGGGCGTTGTGTAATTTTCAGCCTTTCTGGGTTGCACAGAGGAGCCCTTTTCCAGTCCCAAGGCTTCAATTGAACTCGAATGGGAGATGCAGAAAACTGATGACGCCCTTCAGCCCTAGCAACTCTCTGCCGCGCCTTTCCCGATCGGGGCTCTAGCGGGGCTCTGCCACAGCTCCGCCTATAGAAGGAGCTAGAAGCTCCGATGAACATTTAATTACCACACCACCTTCAGCCTGCGCATCGCTGCATACCACTTCAACTTCCTAGCCTCCGTCATAGTACGTCCAATCGACCATCATGGCTGACGCTCTGAAAGCAGAGGGCAACAAGCTCTTCGCAGCGAAGAAGTTCGAGGAGTCCATGTGAGTTCCCCGCAGACGCAGCTTAAACAACTACTAACGGAATGCAGTGAGAAGTTCTCACAAGCTATCGAGCTCGAGCCCTCAAATCATGTGCTTTACTCGAATCGATCTGGTGCCTATGCTTCGCTCAAGGATTACACAAAGGCGCTCGAGGATGCGAACAAGGTGGTGGAGATTAAGCCGGACTGGTCAAAAGGCTGGGGGCGCAAGGGAACAGCGCTGCATGGCAGTGGTGATCTCGGTATGGCATACACATCTCCAGCGAAGATAAAGATGCTAATGCTGCGCAGTGGGAGCAACGGAAGCTTTCGAGGAAGCCCTCAAGCTCGACTCGAACAACGCGCAAGCGAAATCAGGCCTCGATTCCGTCAGGCGCGCTATCCAGGCGGAAGCCAGAGCCGATGGTGTCGGCGGCGACCCCTCTGGTGGGCTCGGCAACCTCTTCAACGATCCGCAAATGTTCCAGAAGCTCGCCGCCAACCCGAAGACCGCTTCCCTCCTTGCAGATTCCGAATTCATGAACAAGCTCCAGCAACTTCGTAACAACCCGAACGACGTGGGACTAGCGATGCAGGACCCTAGGTTCCTACAAGTCATGAGCGTGCTACTAGGTATCGATATGCAGTTTGGCGGACCGCCAGACGGAGCCACACCGGCTGGTGGTGCTGCTCGAGATGCTGAAGAGGACGTCGAAATGCCTGATGCACGCCCCGCGCCGAAGGAAGAGCCGAAGAAGGCGCCTGAGCCAGAACCAGAGGTCGAGGAGGAGACAGAAGAGACCAAGGCGGCAAAGGAAGCCAAGGCCAAGGCCGACGAGTTGAAAAAAAAGGGCACAGAGTTCTATAAGAAGCGGGAGTTTGACCAGGCCATCGAAAACTACACTAAAGCATGGGAGACCCACAAAGACATTACCTACCTCACCAATCTTGGCGCGGCCAAGTTCGAGAAGGGTGACTACGAAGGCACAATCGAGGCTTGCAACCAGGCTGTGGAGTATGGCCGCGAGATTCTCGCTGATTTCAAAATGATTGCGAAGGCTTTTGCGCGTATCGGCTCGGCATATGAGAAAATGGGCGACCTGACCAACGCTATTCTGTACTATCAGAAGGCACAAACCGAGCACCGCACACCGGAAGTCCTCGCTAAACTCCGAGCAGCCGAGAAAGCCAAGATCACGAAGGAGAAGGAAGCCTATATCAACCCAGAGGAGGCCGAGAAAGCCCGCGAACTAGGAAACGCCAAGTTCAAGGAATCTGACTGGCCAGCCGCTGTTGAAGCCTACTCCGAGATGATCAAGCGCGCACCAGAGGACCCTCGTGGCTATTCCAATCGCGCCGCTTGCTTTATCAAGCTGCTTGAGTTCCCATCTGCTGTGCAGGACTGCGATGAAGCTATCAAGCGCGACCCCAAGTTTATCCGAGCGTACCTGCGCAAGGCTCAGGCATACTTTACCATGAAGGAGTACAGCAAATGTATTGACGTCTGCACTCAGGCGACTGAGCATGATGAGGGCGGTAAGAACGCTCGGGAGATCCAGGCGCAAGAACAGAAGGCTCTCATGGCGCAGTATTCGGCACGTGATGGTGAGACAGAGGAGCAGACCATGGAGCGTATCCAGCGAGATCCTGAGGTATGCCTTGACAGTTTCATTTTGGATTACGCAATGCTAACTAGCGATAGATTGTCGGCATCCTGCAGGACCCGGTCATGCAGAGCATCTTGCAACAGGCCAAGGAGGACCCCGCTGCCCTCCAAGAACATCTCAAGAACCCCGGTATCCGCGCGAAGATCCAGAAGCTCGTGCACGCGGGTGTGATCAGGATGGGTCGATAGATGGAACATTTGATGAGGTGTCCTCACGTAATTGTCTGCAGAGTACAAACGAGTGTGATCTGACGCACAATCGAAATCATGACCGAACGGATCTAATGTATATTCTTTCCAGGCGCAACTGCATAGCGAGTAGGTAGCCGGTTCATCAAAATGCTTCACACTTCCCCGAATACCCTTCATACTCCACTGGAGCAAGCCAATCCACTATTTTTGTGACGCAATTGCTCTTCTACACCCCACTAATATAATCCAACAACCGAAACAATGCCCCATTCTCTACCCTACACCCCTCCCCCCTCCTCTGTGCCCGTCTATACCCCTGATATAACCACAATCGTATCGTCGCCGCGTCCACGTCGCGGAAATTCTGTTGCGATATCATGACGTAGGCTTGGGCGCAGAGCGTCGTGCTTTCCGAGGGCAGCGGTAAGGGCCGCGTTTTGCAGGTTGAGCATTCCGGGTCGGTTGGGTCGGTTAGAGAGGGAGGTGAGAGGGTGATGGGCTTGTCTTCGCAGCAGGGTGGTGGACCGGCGAGGGTGAGATTTGACGCGGTAGGAAGCGGGGTGGGGATGATGTCGAGGGTGTAGAAGGAGCTTAGGAAGGAGTCGGCGCTGGCGGTGGTGGGGAGATCGAGGACCTGCGTCTGCATCTGCGTCTGCGTCTGCGTCTGCATTTGTAGTTGTGCTGGCACTAATGAAACCATATCCCCTCCTTCTCCCATATTCCCCATATCATCCACAACCCCTTCCCCCATCACACTATCCGTCCTCATACCCTCACCGTCCCCTTCTCCCTCCCCATCCCCATGCTTACAGGGCAATACCACAACACCAACATCCCGTTCCCGCCTCAACACAGCAATTTCCGCCCTAGCTTCCGCTAGCTGCTTCTCCGCCTCAGCGAGCTTCTCTTCCAACGTCGCGACGTAATCCCTCCGGCGCGCGCGGTGGCGGCGCTGGTTTTCGCGGACGCGGGATAGGGTGTGTTCGGGGGTTACGCGGGGTTTGCGGCGCGTGGTTGTGGTTGTTGATGTTGATGTTGTGGAGGAGGTGGGGGAGGTTGGTGAGGGTAGCGAGGACGAGGGTGATTGCGATGGCGATGACATTATTGGAATTTTTTTTTTTGTGGTGTACGGGTACAGATGTGCTGTTTTCTTGGGAGGTTGGCGTGGACTTGGCTTTTGGAGGGATGAGAAATGTCGAGAAGAGTGGAGAGGAATGTTGGGTTGAAACGCAGAATGTCTGACGCTTCGGGGTTGGGAGGCGGTGACATATCGATGTGGGATGGCGGCGGGGTCGCGCTGCGATTGGTTGGGGTGGGGCATTTCCGGCTCGGCGGGTTGGTATCGGAAGACCCATGATGTTCTAAGGTTCCCTGATTGTGGGTGGTGACGCACGATTTTATTAGTGATGGATGGCTTTCTCTGTCGGATTACGAATTAGCTGTGATTGTTGTTGGTGAAAATGACATATCGAAGGCCTTTGATGACATACCAGACGCCGTGGCGGTCCATGAACATTCATCGTTTTCGCTGCTATAAGCGATGAAGAGCTTCGTATTCCGTGTGTACTTGCATTATTGAGATAGTACCGCATCAGTTGATCAGTCGATGACATACCAGATACCAAATTGCCGTCTATAAAATCCCTAGCTACTTTACACAATTCCAACCACCAGCCCGCCTATCCCCATACTGTTCATCGATACAATATAATGGATGCAGCCGCCATCTACGCGAAAGTCGGAGAGCGCTACAGCGCCTCCGCGCTTGCCTCGTCGAACCACACCCACAGCAAAGCCGTTGCCGAAGCCTTCGGTTACTCCTCTGAGGACCTTGACGCTATACCCGCTGACTCGAATCTTGGACTTAGTTGCGGGAATCCTCTGGCGCTGGCGAGTCTGAAAGAGGGCGAGACGGTTGTGGATCTGGGGTCGGGGGCGGGGTTTGATTGTTTTCTTGCGGCGAGGAAGGTTGGTAGCGGCGGAAAGGTTGTGGGTGTGGATATGAATGAAGTATGCATATTTTTCTCTTCTAGTGAAGTTGCGAATGTGCTGATGAGATGACGAGGACATGCTCGCCAAAGCGCGCCGCAACGCAGAAAAAGGCGGCATCACCAACGTCTCCTTCGTCTCCTCCAAAATCACTCAAATCGCGCTTCCAGACGCATTCGCGGATGTCATCATCTCAAACTGCGTCATTAACCTCGTCCCCGATGCCGAGAAGCCCGTCGTGTTCAAGGAGACCTATCGCCTTTTGAAGCCGGGCGGTCGTCTCGCCGTCTCGGACATCTTGCTCAAAAAAGACCTGTCGGAAGAAATGAAGAATAATATGGCGCTTTATGTCGGCTGTGTGGCGGGTGCGAGTCGGAAGGAGCAATACGAAGCGTGGTTGGGGGAGGCTGGGTTCGGAGAAGTGCTGGTTGTGGATGCGCAGTCTGACTTGAATGTATATGTGCAGGCGGGTGGAAGCGGGGCAGTGGGAGCTGGTTGCTGTGGGTCGGCGGGAGAAGAAAAGGTTGCAGAGAAGGGCTGTTGCGCTCCGTCTAAGGCGGAAGAGAGTACTGGGTGTTGCGGTGGTAAAAAGCTAGACGGGGGCGTAGTGGAAGACCTGAAGACGAACTTCAAGGATGTGGATTTGAATGAGTGGGCTGGTAAGTATTCTCTCTCTTGTACGCCATATTCCATTCCTTCGCTGACCTTTGACAGGATCGTACAAGATCTTTGCGGTGAAAGCTGCCTAGTAATTTGATGCTTAGGAGGGATTTTGGCGCTTATGCTGTTGCTGCTTTGCACTATTATCAAACTTAAAAGAGGTAGCCCACTTCCTAGTAGCTAAAACATGTTAGCAATCTATATTAGGTTTTTCCACTAGCCTAAGTGATATATAATAGACAGTCACCATGTCATTAGGTAATAAAAGAGGTATATCTGATAGAAAGCCTTGTATCTCGTACCTCGCTCCGCAATAACCTTCATGCGATCTTGTCAGCCCCGCGCCAAGTAGAGCATATGTAATAATCCTTTCGCCTTCGGTAGTAGTTGGCGCAGGTCTCTTCCCTGCACTGGGGCCTGATATGGCTTGCCTGTGGGTGGTCATATGTGCGGGTATCCATGGCGTGGAGCCAATGCTCAGTGGGGATGATATCGACGGCAGGGTTCGTCATTGCTGTCGTCTCACATACCATGACGTCTTTCTTGTAGCTGACTACAAGACATTCCGGTAGTTGCCTGCAGCCTCCACCACCCCTTAGGTACCTTAGGTAATGAGGGCTGATGCGTAGCACCTTGCCATTTCTTCCGTTTCCATGACCATCATAAAGCTGTAGCCACGGTCCTGAAGGGAGTGGTAGAAATGATGCTGGTGGAGGTTCTGCTTTATTATCTTCTCCCGTATTATAGTATATAAAGGGTCCTATACGAGACGATTGGCTAAAACACGCCATCTCAGGTAGAGCGCCCGGACGGCACGGAGGATACAGAGTATCGGCCGGCCCCAGGCGTCGAAGCCTCTGGAACAGCGCCCTTAGCTCTGGCGCGGGTATTCGCCCGTCCGCGGTGAGAGCGAGCGCGTCGATGCGGCCGTGGGGTGTCCACTCCAGATTGAGAACCACAATGTCCGAGTAAAGGAAGCTGGTGCGGAGACGGGCTCGGGGCCAGGTCGGTGCCTCTGAGGCCGTGCAGCGTGTGTCGTGGCTGGCATCGTGACACTCAATATTGAAGCTGTCGAGGCAGGCTTGCCAGTCTCCTCCGCGCTGCTGCCGCCGCCACTCGTCGATATGGGCCTTGATGCTGGCCCAGGCGATCTGCACGTGCTCACACAACTGCACGGATCCCTGTTGGCCTAGACACCGTCGTTCCGGTTGATAACCCCATGTCTGCTGGTAGGTGGAGGAAAATTGGCAGACGTCGTGGAGACTGTGGCAGGCGTAGCAGTAGAGCCTGCGGTAAAGCGAACCGCTATCACCAAAAGTACGCTGGCGGCCATTCTGGTGGAATTTGCATTCATCGAAGAGTCGATGCGCATTGGCGTCGTTCCAGTGCCTGCAGTTGTCGCACCGCCCGTCTCTCTGTAGGAGCCGTCTAAATTGCAACATTGGAACCAAGGGAAGATAGAGAGCGTCATCTCCGGTGGAGATTGGACAATCTTGATACCACGTGTCCCTCCAAACCCCCGATTGAGGGTTGAGAAGACGAAGGAATGTCCTGGAGACTATCCGGAGACATCGCAGCGCAACGACATCGTCGCGGAGGAAGTCGAGTATGCACAGGAGGAGCTCTTCCGGCAGTCGGCTAAAGGGACAGAAGCGATTGTTGTAGACCTGTGTGGCTATGAGCGGGTCCATGGTGCGCTGCAGCTCGGATAGGGTGAGAAGGAGGGCTTGCGTCTGTTGATTGTCCCGCTTCTCCCGTTGAATACGCCTTTCGGCTTCGCGTGCCTCGGTCTCCTTCATAAGCTGGCGTTCTTCGCGCAGCTTTTGGAACCATCGTAAAAGAACAAGCAGTACAAGAACAAGCATCCTCAGGCCTCCAACAGAGTCGCACGGGGATAGAACCTGGGTAGTCGTAGAGCACGCGGGTAAGTCGACTCATCCGAGCCTAACTCAAGCGCCCAGGTAGCCTCGGAATCACGTGCTTTGCCACTTCTGACTTTTCCTGCATTCACCAACGTGTTAAGGCTACCGATTGTAGTGCAGGTTTGTGCTGAGATTCCGCTTGGGCGCTGCTAGCCCCGTTACGCTTGATTTAGGAGTAAGAATAGCTCTTGAAGGAAGTATAAGGGTTCAATACCTTGAGCAAGGAAGACTGATGGCTGAGTCCGATGCGATCCGATTCAATTAATAAGTGGTAGTAAGAGTCAACGAGCTATTCGCACAGGCAGCTTCTATATATAGTACGCATATCAAGTTTGGTCCTACTACAACTCATAGTTGAAGTATGGTTGTTGAGAAAAGAATTATTATTAAGCTTGGTAGCCAGCCAAAGTCATCCACGGTTTATAACGCTCGAGCCGTACATACAAACACACATATGCATACATACATACATATATACACCTGCTGCTCTGGTCATGACATAGCATGCCTCATCATCGCCGTCGTCGGTTCCAGAAATGTCTATCATCTTGCCAGCATGGATGGGATAGGACGCGAGTGTTACGGTATCCTGAGGTCTGGAAAGAGTGAAGAAGAAGTATCAATTTTCTAGGTAGTGGTGGCTGTTGGGGAACACCCATCAAGACAGTCAAGACGGCGTCAGTCACGCCCCGAACTTTCCGTTCGACGTGATTGGCTTTTCCAAATCAGTCGGGACCGACTCCTCCTCTAGAAGATGCGGCGGCTCCAGGCAGCCCCAAATCCTTCCCTCACTCTGAGCATTCTCATCTCCGACGTCTCAACCCCCATGCAACTACATGGGCGTGCGCTTACGGTAGTTAGTCAGATGGGCACAGGTAGGAAAGGAGCATGCACGCGCATAGGGGAAAAGAAGCCTTCCAGGTCAAAATGGTTGAATAAATCACCAGTTGTTGAGAAAGTGAGAGATGGGTATGGCTACCGAAGGCTTGGAAGATTCTTCCAACCGACGCCAAGCCAAGCATGTGCGACGCGGAAAAGAAATCAAGCCTAAGCAATCGCGTCACCTGCTTCTGCAACGAGATTTTTTGGTATGTATGTATGTATATATGTATTTATTAACTAGATAGATAGGTACTAGAGCGAGTACTCTTCTTCGAGTAAGTAGTATAAAAAAGTATACTAATAGCTCTAAATAGACGTCGTATAGTATAATTAATAAGAACTTTTAAAGTATTAGCTTTTAGTATTAGTACTAAGACGAATCCTTAAGAAGACGTAATAGTAGGATATAAGACTATATAGGGTCCGGTATATAACCGTAGCCAGGCCGATAATAACCTAGAAGTCCTCCGGTAGAAGTAAACGTAATATATATACGAAAGTATATATAAAAGGGCTTAGAAAAGTATACTAGAAAGGAATCTAAACGAAGTAAAGAGAGAATAGTCTAAAAATAAAAGTTAATATAGTCTAAGTTAAACGTAACTAAAGCTAGTAGGATTATTAGGTCTATACGAAAGTCGTACTAATAATATTATAGCCTATCGTAGTAAAAAGAATAATAAGATAGAAACTAGGAAAGCCGTATAGTATATTAACTAATTAGCGAGAGTATAAGTTTTTAGTTAGCAGCTAGAGATAAGATCGGAATAGGTAGTAGGGGCGCCGGGGTTGAGTTAAAGAATTAAGGAAAGGAGAGATTAGGAGGAAGCCTAGCGACGGGAGGGCGTACATTTTATAGACGTTAATAGTAGTAGGTTAATAGGACGAGGAGCGATGCCCGATATAGATAAGCGAGGGACTATACTTAACTCAAAAGGGGAGTCCCCGGATAGAGATAGAGTTTACCATTCCCGCCCTCCTCGCATTTCCTCCCATCTTCCCCGTCATTCTCCCCGTCATTCTTCTCCTCGTTTTTCTCCTCCTCACTCTCTTCTCCAGCAACGTCCCGACTTCTTCAAGCTTACAGGCGATATCTTTGACGCCCTGTGTCACCTTGTCCTTGCGCGACACATACCTCTTTACCGTGAACTTCAAATCCAAGTTCTCTTCGTTGAGCCTTTCATACCACTCATGTTGTATTTCACTAGACCCGACGAATTTGACGTAGTGCTCCTTGAGACTGTCGCGCTCAATCCTGAGACTCCTGTACTTGCGCTCCAGCTCGCGATAGTCTGGCTTTTAGTTCTTCCCAAGCCTCTAGTTCGCGATACTTCTCCTAGAGCAAGTCGTGGTCTGTCCGTGGTCTACTATGCTCCTGAAAGAAACCGTTCAAGCGTTCCCACGCCGCACACTCCGGCGCTCGGCTTCATGACAGTGGCCCGTTCTTGCCCATCGGACTCTTTAGCGGATTCCTCAACGCCCTTCTCATGACCCGTCACAATCTCACGGAAAAGGCCTCCGAGATATTCTGGATCGGAGGACGCTTTACGATTGACTTCGGCCTCCAACTTCTTTACCATCTTGTTCAACAGGCTGATCCGCTCCTCATCAAGTTTGCGCAGCCTCTCCATCTCTGTCACCCATGTCTCCGAGATTTTGTTCAGTTTCACCACGAAACCTTCCCGACCGCATATCTAAGTTGAATTCCATTCGTCTTCCAAGCGACGGAAGTGGTTCATGTAGCTTAGCTAGTCTTATCGGATTGCTGAAAACCCTCGAACACTTGCTTCCATCGTCGCAGTCATCTCATCATCGTCCGCTTTCCAAACTTCGCGCGTCTCGCCGATCTCGGGCTTGTCAGTCGCTGATTTCGATGCCATTTGCTTGATGATGGAGAGGCGAGCATGCGGACCAAGATTGCTAGCCAGCGATGACGATCGTAGCAAGCTGCTGCGGGCTACTTGGGCGATCGGCACCGAGTAGGCGCGGCGCGCGGCATAGTGGCGGAGTAAAGAAGCCATTTAGTGATGTAAGGTCTGATCAGTCGTGACAGCAGTTTTTCGTATGCCTTGTGAATTAGCTGTAATGCCTTGGTGGAGATGCGGTTGACTTAATGAGACGGGCAGTGCAGTTTTATGTCAGAATATCGCCCCTTTTGCGCAGCTTATATAGTTGGGGTGTAGGAGGGGGGGAGGGGTGAGGGGCCTATGCGTTAGAAGGCAGTTGATTTGGATTTGTATAGTGGGAGTCTCTTTACAAGGTCCGCACGAAACACAGTAGGAGTTTATACATAGTAGAGGTGCTATACCTACATCTTATATACGATAATAGAGCTGTAGAGCTGTACATAGTAATACCGACGAGGTAATATTTCGAATATTAAGGCGACGAGAAATAATATATACTACCGAACTATAGAGCCTGGTTGGGAGACTAACAGCGGTAGCGATAAGTTAGCGTACCTATACTACTACCTATAGTATAAAAATTACCTACGATAATACTAGTATCCTACTTACTATATCTATCTCTTATCCTTAGGCAGCTTCCTTATATTAATACTTACTAACTATATATCTTTACTAACGATCGTTCGTCTAGTTCTTTAGGAGAATAAACTAGAGTATAATAGGCTATTCGAGTACAGTACTCTAAACCTTTCGAATATCGCGGTGGAGTATCCCCAGAGCTATAGGTAGAAGGTACTGTCGAGAGAACTCCTCGATTATAATAACTATTAGTATAAAACTAACTATAAGTTAGATATATTTAAGGGAACGAGCGGCGACAGGATTCTTATATAGCTATTAGTAGTTACCTATAATATATTCCTATCCGAGGACCTATATAACGAGGATAGGCGTTTCGTCGAGAGGTAGTTATACCGTCTACGTAGACTGGAGGAAATACTTATATAGGGAGGATAGTTAACGAAGGAGGGATTAGCCTTCTTAGAAGGCTATCGAGGGAGCTAATACTTAACGTAGAAGATAGAGCTGGTTTCCATAGTAGATACGATACGAATAATGACGTAGGGGGTAGGAGGTTCGGCGTTATCGGCGCGTTTAACTATCTGTTGCGTAAGATGTCGAAACATTAAAACATAATAAGGTGATTAGAATCACGAAAAACACAGCCAGCCCAGGAGCCAACGTGACGTCACGCCGGGTAGTGACCCAAGCTCCTGGGGGAGGGGGCGTTAGAAGGCATAGCAGCGGAAAAATCAGTAGTCTATTGTCTGCTGTATTTTTCCTCGGGTGAAGTACGCTTCGGTTGAAACCGCTGTTGCCCTGATGGCACGGTAAGTATTGCGTTAAGTAGTTCCATAAATCTACTTAAATCTATTGCTTCACCGATCCTTTCTTTATCTTGCTCCCTCAGCGCTACGCATAAATGTAACAAAATGGTCCCGCAAGGGTATTACTTGCGTCCTTGATACTGATATCAGGCACACCAACGTAGCCCAGGCCAATTCTATCGTCAAGTGTGGCGTTCCGACTAGGAGGTTCATTGTTCACCGTAATAGTAGCTCCAATAGCGTACAATCTCCCTTTCAAATCCAGGTTTTGCCACGTCCAATAAACTCGATCGATCATGGCGTGGTGGAAATAAAAGGCTGGGTCGCCGGGAGACGCGAAAAGGTCGCCGGCAGGGTCACCACCGATGGTGAAGTGCCCGGCCGTGTGGACACCGAGAAAACCGGCGACGAAGTTGCCTTGCATGCGGGTGGTGAAGTTGTAGAAGGTGGCACTGTTCTTTATGAGGTCAAATACATCAGTATCTTTTGTCCCGCCTTTGGCCGCGGCGGAACTAATGTCACGGCGGAGGCAGCGGGGGTTGTAGCCTAGGCCCATGAAGTCGGGGTTAGGCTTTGGGTTGGCGACTACGGGGGCGACAGGGCCGAGGTTGGTTTTCCAGCTATGACATGTTAACACTCAGTGTTCTGCATGCCGTTAGTAAGCGTGACAGCATATACTCACTCCTTAAAGGGTCCGGATTTGATGCAGCCTCCTCCATTTCCTGGGGGTAAACTGATACCGCACTGTGCGGGCAAAGGGACGCACGTATTGTTTCGACCAGGGATTAACTCTCCGTCGCCAGATATGCTCGTCTCACTGCCATCCAAGAGAGGTGACTTCGCTGGGTCATTGGCCCATTTCGGCCAGTTGTAGTAGGGTTGGTAGCCCTTATAGCCACACTCCTTCCTGAGCGCCTGCTCGTAGGCCCATGTGAAATAGCGATGCCATGATAGGAAGTTGCCCTATGAAGATTAGATTGTACTTTCGAGCTTGGGTAACGGATACGCACTGTTCCATGGATCGACAAGGTTTGATTGATGTGTGTGGCAACGAAATCATCGTATCTGGTCTTTGCACCTGGCGCAAGTATCGATGGTGTCTTTGATGGCTTCTGGTACAAACACTGAACGGCAGCGATATAATCTTTCTTCTCTTGTTTGCTCAACATCGACCTGTCATGATTAGATATGTCTTAAGCGCAGATAGCATTACTCACCATTCTTTCCGCACGGCGACATTCTTCATGGTGCATTTTTGCGCTGGTTGTGAGGCTATATACATCCCAAGCTTGAAGACGCCATCGGACACCAACGCGTCCGTCCGTAGCTGAGTTCGAGCCTCATGCGGCGCTGCGACAGCACCACTAAGTAGCACAGCCGCTGTGAGAGTCGAGAGCTTCATGATAATGTCGTGAGGATAGAATGAACAGCTGTTCGCAGGTTGTCATACGCAACGATGTTAATAACCGATCAGTTCTAATCTCCAAATAAGGCCCGTTCCTTAATTAGAACGAAACACAAATGCTGAAACCGGGATAGTAACAATAGCAGATTAGACGTATAATGCAAATTCCCGGGATTGGGAACTCTCTTGTCCTGGATTACAGATTGAATAGCAGACGGTGAGGCTTTTGTACACAACTCACGAACTGAACGTGAAGTAGGTTATCTCGGCTTCCATTTGCGTGCTCGTGCTGATAGGCGCTCTGCATACGCAATGCATACCCAATAGTTCGGGAATATGGGAACGATTTGGAAAAGTGAGTAACTTTGGTTCCAGTATTTTACTGGCATGAAGACTATGCACTGCGCTGTCGTCCGAAACTACTCGCGAACAGTTGCGAGTGCGCTCTATGAAGAGCTGGAGGCATTCGCGCGCGGTTGGTGGGACCTCGGTGATAGAGTGCCGATGCCGGGATATTTATTGAAAAAGGCGTGCAAGCGTCAGTGAAGTTAGGGACATCACACAAAGAGTTCTTGTCGACTAAGACGACCATACCCCCGGAGGATATTCCACAAGAGTAGTAGGCGTAAAATCTAGGCTCCCGAGTTGTCAATATTGTGTTCATCAGATGTTCTGGAACACCGTAGATTTGGGGTGCGGGTGGCGGCGACGGGCAACGGGCATCGTCCCGACCCAGCTACCGGACCCATCGAACCGATAAGCGCAACCCGCCACAAAAAATGCCCAGGTGTCGGAAGACTGGGCCACAGAGTCTCTTTGCTGTCGCCGCTGATCAACACGCTTTTGCAGTCAGCCAATCGATATGGACCCAGATAAAGCAAGGAGTCGAGAAACCTAACCAGTGAAAGGTTCAGAATGCCGCGTCACTGTATACTGTGTGTATGCTTCGTGGAATACGTCGACTGAACCCAACCGGGCAGACGGGAGCACCGCAACGTTTGCTCCTAGAAGCAAAAGACGTTAAGGTTACACCGAGTAATGTGGCTCCCAAGTACACGGATCATTTCCATAAAACGATGTACTTTGGAGGTATAGCGAATGCGAACGGCCCTAGAACAATGGTAGAAGCTCCAACTGTAGCAATACAGTGGAAGCTGGGTCGAGATAAAGCGCCGTTAGGCAAACGTGGCATGGATCTGGGCTTTGCGGCCCGTAACAAGCAAATTAGCTTGGTACTACCATACCTCGTTGATACGAGGCTGTTGATGAACTTAGGCAATGCATGAACTTCGCTCCCCCTTGAAAATGTGTGTGAGGGGGAATAAAGCCTAGCCATAGAGGCTGACAGTTGGGTACGAAGTGACAGCTGGGGTCGCTTAGAGCTAGCGTTCTTCCGCCTAGAACCGATACCGTGAGCCGTGATGGTACCTCCACCCGCCGGACCACGACTGAGAAGACCAAGAGTTCCATGAATTAATCGTCTGGAGCCCGTGGGATCACGCGCGCACCATCTGCACAACACCGTCGTTGCAGCCAGGTTTGGCGTACCGCTTTTGTGCGATCGTCGACCGCCGGTAGCTGCAGGGTGCAACAGGCTAATATACTTCGTACGGCTGTTATCGTCAGCCACGCCACTCATGCCTCACTTAAGGCCACACCCTCCAATCGTCGACTTTCCTCGTTGTCGCATTGAAGTTTCATTATACGTGACATGGCAGACGAGATCACAAACCAAGCCTACGGCGCGCACAAAGCTGCCCAGGAACACCAACTTCCTCACAGCATCTCCACGAGTGTCTCGGAAAGTCGTACCAACCGACCTTCAATCTTGCGCGCGAGATCCCCACCAAAGCGTTCGCTTTGATAGCTCCCTTCTGCAGCTTGCTGCAGCAGGACAGTACCATAAGCCCCTTGTCAGCATTGACAAGCAGCGTCATCGTGTCTGAACCTTGATTTCAACTCTACACTCGTCTTCTCCTAGTTTTCAGATGGTCGAGTCAAGGCAGAGGACCAGAAATAGACGGTTGAGAAATTCAACAGCAGTGCCGGCTAACCAGCCTAGGAGGATGATAGGTCGAAGATGCGGAGAGCCGGAGCAGTCCGCCTATCAGAATCAAGTACCTGGTAAAATTCAGGACGGCCCTACACGCGAGATGCAAGCCATGTAAGTAGAGCCGAAGGGCTGGTCTTCATATCTCGGTTCGCACTATCCTATTTTGTAACAATACCTGCACTCTTGCGTCGATGGGTATATCGAGATTAGCCACCCAGGAGGTGAGTTACACAGTGCGACTAGCATGCTTTCTTCTTAAACTTTATGGTCGACCCACTTACGATTACATCTCCCGGCACTCTTCCCTTACAAGTACAAGGCTCTAGTTCTAGTACCCTTATCAAGATCTTACCGTCGATCACCCTATTCTGGGTTGCGCAACACTATCGCGATGCCGGTCGCCTGGAGAACACATGTGGAGCAGGCCATGAGGAGACAAGCACCTCCAGCAATGCCTCCCCTCACTCCAGAATATATCGCCTACTCGAATGCTTCGGAGATCTTGTCCATTACAGGATCTTTTTTCGCTATCGCAGCAATTATCGTCTTGCTCAGATGTTATGTCCGGATCGCTATGCTCAGGGTCTTTGGCGTCGACGACTGTATGATGGTCTTTGCAATGGTAAGATTGATACTTGACTTGACCCCACAATCAAAGCTGACCATACGCTTTAGATTCTAGCAACAGCATGCTTCGCATGCTTCAAGTTCGAGACTGACTATGGCCTTGGGAAGCACTTATTCGTGCTTCTAGCTGACCGAGAGATGTATTTGCGGTTCGCCAAGTTACTTTACATCCAATCCATCGTCATCATGATCGGCATATCATCCGTGAAAGTTTCTATAGCTTTCTTCCTTCTCCGCCTCACGGGAATCGCGTCGAAGACGCCATATAGTCGCGGCCTATACGGAGTCATTGTCTTCATCGTCCTTCTCACACTCGCGTGCACTGGAACACTAGTCTTCCAATGCCTCCCCATTGAGGCTATTTGGGACTTCCGACTTCGACCACCGCCTCTCGGGATGGGAGATGCGCAGTGCTACAGCAAGAATACGTTCCGCAATCTCGGCCTCATGAATAGCTGTAAGCACATCGCAAGATAGTCGACTGCGCATGACTGACTAATTGAAGCATTCAATATCGTTACCGACATTTTATTCGCGATTCTACCTGTCCCGCTTGTGTGGCAGCTGCAACTCAATGTTCGCACCAAGATATCGTTAATCGCAGTGCTCTCACTTGGCTGGTTCGCATGCGCCGCAGCAATAGTCAAAGCCGTCATGCAGTGGAACGCCCTGGACGATCTCGACTGGACAGTCCGTGATTCATTCAACGTCTGGAACTACATCGAATTCACAGTCGGTATCATCGCAGCCTCGCTACCCGCGCTTAAACCGCTCTTCAACTGGTTCCTCGAAGCCGCACGCGCTATTACAACAGGGAGAGGATCAAGAGGAACTGGAAGAGCGTCAGCGTATGTGAACCGCACCTCGCTAGGATATCAAGACATGGGTGACAGGTCGGACAAGAGCATCAACCTCCAAAGCTTCACCAGCGGAGGCGCTTCCTCAGCCGCCAGTGGCAAGCCCTACAACGTGCGCATCACAACGTCGCATACCGGAATCGCGGGTAATGAGGCCTGGGATATGGTACATACGAAGCAGAGCGATGAGAGCATTCGTCCTCTCCAACCTCCAGTGGCGGTACATAACGGTATTATGATGACGAAGGAAGTGCGCGTCAGCTGAGAGACAAGCACTGATACTTTGCGAGGCTATGAGAAAAAAGGATTGAAAATCCTCGGTTCCAAGGTGTTGAGGCGACATTCGTTAAATTTTGAATCTTTGGTGTGCAATCATGATACCCTTGGACAAGGCGCGATCTCCCATTGTAATCTACAATTTCCCTTTGTCTCTCCCTACATCTATAGCTAGCATCAATGGTATCTTTCTGAAAGCCAACAATCCAAAATATCACACTGTACAGTCTCAATAACGCATTACATAGAGCCCGTCGTCCCGTGAAACTTCTCTAATGATGCGATACCGGCACCGCAAATCCTTTTCGCGCGAGGGAATCAGCCCTCGCCGGGGCCTACATGTCTTCGACCTCTCCGCGCTTGATACCCCGCTCCCAACGGTGCTACTGGGCGCCATCCATCTGCTTGTTCGCTGCGATGCGAATTTAGCCGGTTGCGAGCTGGCATCACCAACCGCGCACCAGGATCTTGGGCGGGAATGACTCGAAAGAAAGTTTGCGCAATTGGCATGTCTCTTGCAAGCCAGCAAATGCCACGCAAAGCTATCACATGCAAGCAGAAAATGGCGGCGCAGGGTTTTCTGAGTGCGGGGAAGCTGCACATGCACCCCAGATGCCGCTTTGCTACCCCGCTTCCCAACCCCCTGTGTTCTACTCTAGGCAAATTGTGCAGATCCATTTATCAGTCGGTTGTGGCGCAATCTATGGGGATATCTTCTCCCTTGGTCGCGGGTCTTGATTTGCCGATGCATACACTTCATAAGAGAGGGTGGCGCGAGATGCGCAGGTTGGCCTTGGCCGGCGAGATGGTGGCAATTATGCAAGTCTTCGTCCGGCCACCAAGCGAATCTTGTAGCAGGCGCGTGAGCTTCGACTCCCGATAAGGAACATATACGCTACCATCGACGAGGGCGTTGATTACCCTTCCAAGCGTTAACAAGCTCCTGCTAATAAGCCCTGCCTCGGCGGCGCGCTTGTTCTCAGCGCCAGACCGCTGGATGTTCTCGCTTCCAGCTAAGTCAACCAGGTTCAGCTTCCCAGCTTGAACGAACTCATCAGGGCTGCCTTCGGCAGTGCGACGTACGTAGGCTGTGATGGTGAACACAGTGTGGCTTCTGCTGCTGAGGTCGTTGCATTTGGTAGCAGCTACCTGACGCTTCGAGCTCCCCTCCTGGAAGACCTTAATTCCTTCAGTTGCGTTCTTAATGTGTTTCTCTTCCATGCCCTGCACAATCGTTGTAGTATGCCCTTTCCTTGTCATATTGTCGTATATCTTGAGCTTCGTTGGTGTGTCCACGGCAATGAGCTACTGTAGTTACGGCGTATAGCTAATTAATATCGAATCGTACATATCTACGGCTGTAGGCCTCGGCATTATTAGCCAGGAAGCGACCGTTCGTGTAGGTGAACAGCTCTTCGCGGCTGATGGGTTTGCCTCGACTGGTAACGGAGAGCGGAGGGTTTAGCGCTATTAAAGAGTCTTCTATAGATGGCCCCGAAATAGCGTGCCAATGGCATTGCCGTGTCCTTTCGTTGTTGGGTGCGTGGTGTGAGTCGCGCCGTCGGCTTCCAGGACGAGCGGCACAATCGCTTAGTCATGACGCTTGGAAAGAAATTCAAGGCACGTGACATGCCAGAGTCTTGGTTAATGCAAAGATTTCCTCGTAAGATTTAAATATGAGGCGAGGTTCTCGCAGCCAGATAACAGTATAGCTTAGTGTTTACGATGCAGCGCTATAAGAGCTAGGGGTTTTGCGGTTATTTTAGATCCACGCGTCCCACCTAGCATTATCGCGATTGCAATTGAAAATTATGTGCTATATAATTGAAATAGCCGTTAGATTTAATATAAAACAGGCAAGATGGCCGAGTGGTTATGGCGTGTGACTCGTTAGACTCCCTGATCCTACCTAAGCAGAATTAATGTGCTAATGTTACTTAGAAGCGAAAGCTTGCCCAATGGTTAGGGTGTTCTCATGGGCTTCGCCCGCGGTACGTCCTCTTGGTTTAACCCTTTACATCAAACATACTAACAAAAGGCAGTGGGTTCGAATCCCACTCTTGTCATTTCTTTTTTATATTTTTGGCGGACTTTTCGCATCCTAGTAGGTTTATGACATTTTTTTTTGGCTCAGAAAATTCCACTAATACTGAAGATTTTTTGTTGTTGTCAAAGGCGAATTAGTGCAACTCACAGTACCGTGGATCGAAAAGGCGCTAAATAGCACAACTTTCATTACAATACCCTCTATGTATGTGGAACTTCAGTATAGCTATTTTCTGCTACTGTATATGTAAGATGTTTGAATAGTGTCTATGAATAGGAGGAGTGAAATTTGACTCTGTACATGTCCACGTATCCAGTTAATTTTGTGAACACAGCGTTACAGCAGTTTCAACGCGAGCCAACAACCCGAACATAACAGTCTCTGTACCACTCTACGCGACATGTAGAGCTTTACACCGTCAAGCCACCCTCAACTGCACACATGCAGTGTTATGAAACTGTGTCCGCGTGATCAGACCGCCATGGTATAAGGGAAGTATGCGTTCAAACACACTGTTCCCTCCCAACGCTGGAGCCTAGCAGCAAGGATTTGTATTGGTATTTACTGCAATGCCATGTGGTAGAGAATCTGGTCGAATGTTCTATGATGACAATGTCTTAGATACCCATGTCCAAAATGCGATTAGCATTTTGGTCGTCTTAAAATACAAGGCTTTGTTGCAGTGGCTGATGCAAGCAATACGATCTTACCCGGCGTCTGGATCTGCCCTACGCCACATATTGGCAAGGATAGTGGTCTTTCGCTTGTAGGGCGATGTCTAACGCAGCAAACGCGGTAATAGGGTTGTTCGAGAAAGCACATAGACAAATGTTGCAATGTTGCTGCACTTAGTATCTGCGTACCTATGCTTGGTATCGTTACATCTGTAGTTGTTGTGGTTGTTGTTGAAATAGAGCTGAAACAAAGGCGCGTCAGATGGCATATTCCTACCTTTGTCTTACATTTCTGTTCCGAACACCTCGGCCTGGAAATTGTGCCGCACTGTCTTATGATTTAACACGAAGAAGAGACCTTCCTGGGGCTGAGAGGGTGCTTGGCGTTCTAAGTCCGGCGAATGGGCTTGAATGCCGAACGGGGCGATTGGAACTCTGACGGGTTTTGCGGGCCTGCGTTGCGGTTGGCACTAGCGCTCCAGATCTCTCCTTTGGAGTACTACTTTGAGGATGAAGAACATCCTACGCACTATGGGACGTGAATACCGGCGCATCCAGGCAATTGCTTTGCGCACCTGGAGATGTCGCCCATCGATCATTTGAAGTGCTCTAAATGTTCGGGGCAGAGGTAGGGCCACGTCGCATCGGACTTCAAACAGAACTCCGCGCGGCCGCCTACAGATCTCATGGCACCATTGACACGAGAGCTCGGATCGCTGCAGTTAGGCGGTGGCGCTGACTGAATGGTATCCATTTTGCGAAGAGTACCTGGGATGGTGGCTTACGCGCAGGGCGTTGGATGCTAGGAGCTGAGGCGCTCATGACCATAGACGGAAATCTTGCCTGTGCTTCAATATTGTCGCATAAGAACTTTGATCAAATGGGGATTGAAGGAATAGTAAGATGGGGCTTTTGCGGTTGAGGAGGGGATTTCGGCTGGCCCGAGTTTGGCGGTCTGTGCTCTAGCGCACGGCTACGGAAGGCGACACTATTCCCCCATTCTGTTCGCTACTGATCCTTCTGTTGAACGGCTTGTCACGTCACATCAACACAACGTTGCGTTCGCGATATCTCCAGTGGGTTATCACGGTTAGCGGCCAACGCACCTCGCCGCGGGATGAGCTAGCAGCGCGGATTCCTTCCCGGCAGCAGCGGCAGAGGCTCCAAAGTCTCATGATACGGTCATCCTTCGCGGTATGTGGCCTTTTCCGAGGAGCTCTATTATTTCACGACTCATGACGTCCTTCCCCGTATATCAAAATGTCTCAGTGGCCCTGCACCAATTGCTTTCAGAGGTGGTGCTGGAAAAATAACCTGGACACTCTCAAGGCTGTACAGTCAGAAGTTCTCCAGAGAGCATCACGGATCTATCGGACAAGTCAGCATCGGTCATTACACTGTAGGCCATAGATATGCAACAGATAGGTGGGACTGCACTCTCTTTCGGCAACGGTTTGCTGCTTAGCACCCTGTCAGCCTGGAAATAGAAACCACGTGGAAACGTAGCCCTAGCGATACTTCCTGGCTCCGATCTTACCGACCGACCCTGCTTCATTTCGCATTCGCCTGTTAGAGCTAAGGCGTCCCGACTACCAATGTAGAACCTCTCCAACTCTGGCCTCGAGCTCGGTCTTCGGGCACAACTGCTCTAAGGACCCCTTGTCACTGAACTCAGAAGCGGTGTACGAAGATAGCTTATATCGATAATTACTTTGTGGTCACATACATGCAAGCCACAATCCTGAAGGACCTTATTACCGCTTTCTTGCGAAAAGGGCAAAGCTTGTCACGCACGTTTTCCACGAGGCTGCCCGTTACACCGTGCCACCCACGCAAAAGAACCATGCCACATGCCGCCTACCCACGAATACGATGTTTCTTCCTCATTCAGAGAAACGGTCATAGTGCTCTGAGGCGAAGCAGTGCGGTGAAGAGAATGTAAAAGTATATAAGTCCATGACCTGCTCGCTACGTATCTTTTCATCATTCGCATCATCCTCCGCTTTCGTTAGCATAGCATTCATTCTTTACAATGGGTTTCTCCCGCCACACACTCGTTTCTTTCCTTGCTTTCTTGGGCGCAGCTCCCTTCACAGGGGCGAGTCCGATCGTTTCTGAAGCTTCATCGAAGCGAAACATTTTCACACCTAGGCAAGCTTCGCCTGGCTTCCAATGCAAGTATCCTGAGGGGTGGGAATTCTGTAATGAAAAAGGCAACAGAGGATGCTGGGTCAAAGATAAGGATGGCAAAGTGTTCGGCATTGATACTGATTATGAGGACAACGTCCCTGAGGGTGAGCATTACGTTTCTTGATGTACCCAGATCATGCTAACTTTAGGCCAGGTACTACAAGAACCGTGAGCAACCCTTGTTTTTGCTACCATTGATGCGGACTGGCCGAGCACTAAACTAACAATGTTCAGTATAATCTTGATATCACCGAGGCAGAAATCGCCCCTGATGGCTTCACAAAGCTCGCACAGGTCATCAACGGAAAATATCCGGGTGAACTTATCGAAGCCTGCTGGGGAGACACCGTTGTGGTCAATGTGAGAAACGTGAATAAAAATAACGGTACCACTATTCACTGGCACGGTCTTCGCATGTTGGGCGAGAATCCGATGGACGGGGTCAATGGTAAGTCTAACACTATTACTTCTGCCATATACACAATTACTAACCTATCCTAGGCGTCACTCAGTGCCCTATCGCACAAGATGATGTATTCACCTACAAGTTCCGCCTCAGACAATACGGCCCTACCTGGTATCACTCTCACTATAGTTCCCAATACACCGACGGTGTTGCCGCCCCCTTTATGATTCATGGGCCCAGCACCGCCGACTGGGACGAGGAATGGTCGCCCATCATTGTCGCCGACTGGTACCACGCGAACGCCTACGAAGCATTTCACAATTCACTTCCTGGTCTTCCTCCTGCCGCCGACTCCATCGTCGTCAACGGCACAGGCCGCTACAAAGACGGCGGTGCGTACTTCCAACAGACATTCGAACACGACAAGAAGTACCTCATTCGTGTCATAAACGGCGGCACAGACTTCCACTTTCACTTTTCCATCGACAATCATATGCTACAGGTTGTCTCGGCTGATTTGGTTCCTATCAAGCCCTTCTTCACAAACTCGCTTTCCGTTGGTATCGGCCAGCGGTACAGCATCATTGTCCACGCCAACCAAACCGCCGCTGCGAACGGAAGGTACTGGATGCGCACCGAATACAAAGCCGGCGACTGCCAGTTCAACCACCCTAATTTCCCTGCCGCCCAGCCTGACACTCAACGCGTTGGTATCATCAGCTACACGGACGCTACTGGCGATGCTACGCCCACTACTGAGCGCTGGCCTGTTACGGTTGGCTGCGCCGACCCCGTTATCTCACCCCACATCGGCTGGACTGTGACTGCTCCGCAGAACGACATCCTGAAAAACGCTCACTATGCTGGTAACGATCGCACTGGTCGGGTCCACGGCGCGTTCAGGTGGGAATTGGCCGAGACACCCATGTGGCTCAATTTCACTGACCCGACCATCCTCAACCTTGATAACAAGACATGGAACCCTGAGTACGCCGTCGAGCCATGTAAGTCGCACGCCCTCTGCTGTAAAACACCATGACTAATGCGTACCAGACAACTTCAACGAGCCCGAGGGTTTCGTCTACATGATCATAAACTCCGGCAACGCCACTACCAATATGTTCTCCGGTACACATCCCATCCATCTTCACGGCCACGACTTCGCCGTGATCTCCAATGGAAGCCAAAACTTCGACCCAGCCAACCCACCCAAATTCAACCTCGAAAACCCGCCCCGCCGTGACGTCGCCATGCTGCCCAACAACGGCCACCTTGTCCTCGCCTTCAAGACGGATAACCCGGGTGTATGGCTCGTCCATTGCCACATTGCGTGGCATGCGGGATCCGGGCTCGCGCTGCAGGTGCTGGAGAAGCAAGACAAGATCTTATCCAGTATCGGAGGTGCGCCGAGCTTGGATCCTCTGAAGCAGGGCTGTAACAAGTGGTCTGAGTGGATGGGCAAGCCGGGGACGTGGAAGTACTCCGATCAAGAAGATTCGGGTATCTAAGTCCGCATTCTTATGCTCCTTTACCATTCGCTAATCTTTTTGTAAACTAAATTTTCCCCAACTGTCTATATGGGTAATGGGTATCATAGTGGCTGTTCGGGCGCTTTCTAACACCTACCATGGGTAGAGTCCAGCTTACGCCGAGACATGATTTTCTTTTCGTCGGGTTTTCTTAGTTCGGAACTACTACAAGAGCGTCACTCTCTTCTCCTAGTATTTCGGGGGGGTTTGGCTATTTTCCCCTCCAAGCGATTCTCTGATAGTCAACGTTATTATTATCGGCTAGTTGTAAATATAAGTTATAATCCACATACCTACATTAATCCGCCTATCTTCTTCCGACTCTTTATATCTCTGTGCTCATTCCATTTCATGCTCTTTTGGCGCGTCTTGGAACTTAGTTGATAAGCTGCAGACGATGCCTCACATTTAGCAACGATAAGACTGAAGCGAAGAGTCATGACCAAGTTCTGGATAACGGGCCTGATCCTACTACTTATTAGTCCCCTAGTAGTACTCCAGGGCCTATTTCACGGCGTCGTGGGGGTGTTTAGGTAGCGTGAGATAGTAGGAATAGGTATCCTAAGCTTCTGCGCAATCTCTTTCTGTGGATAACCCTCCTCTCTGAGGGTCCATATCTGAACGCGTTCTCGATATGTGAGGCGACGATTAGGTGTTTTCGGCATTGTGGTGGAATAGGGCGGAATTTGGTACCTCTGGGTGCTAGCAAAAACGTATATAAATGGAGGTATTTGATTCTCGTAGCTTCCATGTACAGACCTCCCCCCACCGAACCTCGGTATCGCCCGTTCATGGGAGGGCCTTGTAGCTACACCAAACTCCTCGGCACCTCCGTCCTCACGCTCTCATAAGCCGGCGGACCGTCTAACGGAACCTGTCTAGGCGATCTTTCCCCCGGAGGCAACTCCCGTAAAGGAATCCCATCGTCATCAAAACTCCCCCGCGCATCTCCGCCTCTCACATACCTACGTCTGGGCTCCTGATGCTTAAACGCTTCATACGCCTCATCCATCACCCTTCTCCCCTCTCTCATCTTCACCTTCCTCGCCTTCCGCCTCCCACTCCACACCAGCAGTCCTGCCAGCACCGCAAACGCAACGAATACGATGGCGCCGTACAAGATGTTGTGGTACGAGCCACCCGAGAAACGGAAACCGAGGAAGCCGTTTGCAGCACCGACCACTAGGAGTAAGGGGCCGAGGATCGCATGTATGCGGCCGAGGAAGGTGGGTGTGCGTTTGCGGAGGTAGATGAGGTGGTGCGCTAGACCGAGGCCGAATTGGACGAGTGTTAAGGAGACTACGGTGAGGCCGATGATTTGGTGTGGGGAGCGGATTTGCTGCGACTGTTCATGAATCAGTTCATGCGCTCCCATCTTCAACAACAATGGAATGAGGATAAGGGTGGAGGCTTACTTGATTATACTCCTGTCCGACCCATACACCCATCCCCACTCCACCCGCTATAAATCCCAATCCTATCCCCTGCATAATAGCATGCCACCTCACCTTCTCCAGCACCCTCAAGAAGATCACTCCAACAGGGAACAAGACCACAAAAGCGCCGCACATCATCAAACTGTGTATGGGACCGCCCCAGTCCAAGTCCTTCTGTGGTTCCAGCGCCAGCTTAGCGTTCTTGAGCTGCCAGTTGCCGATAGTGGAGAGGACTTGTTGGTTCATACCAAGCGAATTGTTCACAGAGGCGGCGCGCAGGTCGAGCGTAAAAGAGCCATACATGGAGTGTCGCCGTATACCAGCCTCTTTGTCGTCATCATGGAGGTGACGATCTGTGGGACCCACAGCGAAGATGAACGGCTGGGCGGTGGTGTCGAAGTCCAATTTCGCCGCGTCATTGAGAGCTTTATCGCCGAAAGAAGCGCGATGATTTATATCGCGACAACGCACGTTGACTACGTATATGTTATGCCCATCATGCTCCACAATGCCGCCCGGCGTATCACCAGCCTCATCGTTCAGCACGCAGGGTATATCGGGGTTATACGTTGGTTCGATATGGCCGGTTGCGAGGCGGGGGGAGAGAGTGACGCCTATCGTGCACTCGTCAGCATATAGTTCAGGCCAATGGAGTTGAGAGGCGTGTTATTACCATGATCGTCGCCAGTCCGATAAGCAACCCACACCAAACTCCCGCTCATCGCCCTCCCTACTCCAACTCCAACCCAGCTATTTTCCCCGGGCGCTTCGAGGTGAAAGTATAGATCGCCCGTCTCCTCCACCGCTGTCACCGCGAAGCTGATATTCCCATACGCCGTCTGCTGTACGAACACTGACATATTCCCGTCTTTCTCGTCATTTTTATCGTTATTTTCGTCGCGTCTCGTAAGCAAGGAAGAGGAAGGAGTAGTTGCGAGGGCCGTCGAGAGAATGAAGGCTAGGACAGCTATTGACGGCGGTTGTTAGTTGCGCTGGAGATGTGCGGACCCAAACCCGGAGGAAAGCTGAGCTAAACAGGGGTTTGCTACGTACTAGCCCAAACTAACGATAGCGCTGGAACACTTGCCATCCTGGTCGTCTTTCTCCTCGCGACTCCAACATCAAACTCAAGTATTGTCGTAGAGAAGAGAGAGAGCAAGGTAAAAGGCTACCCACAAGCCCATGGACGCTAGTGTCGCCAACTCGTTGCAGCTGAAAGAGCTGGACCTCCACCCGCAGATGCAGCCAACCACAGCGGAAGCGAACCGACTCTAGACCACAGCTACGAATTCAGGTCGCTTGTTGTGGGGTTTCGCGCATCACGCAACCTCAGCTGACGATACTTCCCAGCCAACCCTTCAAAGCCGATGCATATCGAATGAGTAGCAGCCATCGCGTCGTCAAACTCGCGGAATAACCCCAAACGGTGATATAAAAGGGCATTTCGCCCCCAATACCTTGAAACGCAAGGTTGTTGGTTGTAGTCATTGCCTGAGACTTACGTTATGGCATGACTACGAGGGCAACGGCCCGAGCCTCACAAAAGAGGGCGCACCGTATGCCGCGGGTAATAGCTAGTGCCTTAGAGAGGGCGTGGCGCGTGTTATAATATTGAGCGGTAGCGACGTAGGAAATGTGACCTGCATCCATAGTCTCGTCGATTGCTCTACTCATCCACGCAGCTAGCTTACCTTTTCAACCTGCGACATCACTCACCTTCATCTCGCGACCTCACGAAAAGCCGATGCATATGTCCGGTCTAGGGACATAGTTCATAATCACAATGGCGTATTCATTTGTCATCTCCTGCGTTCAGGCAATCAACCTATCCATATAGTGTCCTATCGCATGCAAACTACCAATGATCCCTATCCCGTCCAAAAAGCGGAAAACCCGTCCGTCATCCAGAAAACAATCGATTATCAAGCGAAGGCAACGTACGCCAAAAGGCCGTCATGGCCATAGGAATAGCCCAACTTCCAAATCTCATTGAGGATCCCCAGCGTACTCAAAAGTTACCCCTTATCCAGAAGCGATTGCGTATCAGCTTTAGCGACCAGGGTCACATTTGTTGCAGATACCTCCACCCCACTCCACGGCACGCTCAATATTGATGGCGCCGCAAACAGGCTGCTCACGCTCGACAATCGTATACCCAACGTATTCACGGCGACCTGAGGGTGGAACCGGGGTCGGAAAGGGGGTTGTGGCATCAATGGGGACACCAGCGTGGCGACCGCGACCGCGACCGATGGTATCGTACAGACCGTTGCCGGCGTTGCGCACTGGGCGGTTACGAGTAGGAGTTGTCTGGAAAGGAGATCCTGGCGTCATTTGCGGCTCTTTCTCATGACGAACAGCGGCGTGACGGGCAATTTCTTCAAGCTGGGCGGTGAAAGGAGCGTCTTCTTTCTCCGTCTGTCCTGGGTCGGAGACAGCAAACTCAGGTTGCACCGTCTTCTTCGGAGAGAAGTCTCCCCTCTTCCGGCTGCGTGGGATTGGCTTGCCCTTCTTGGGTGACCTCGCGAACGGTCGCATCATCGGCACTGGGTACATGTGGTAGAACCACGGCATACCGTACATATCAATGCCGAACGGATCAAAGGGCAGAGCGTTGCTCATAGGCTGGATTGGCGCTAGGACTCCTGATACTTTCCACATTAATATATACATTCAACGTTATGGCTCGGACCGACTCATCCACTACGGGTTTCTTACTGGCTTCCTGTTGGTACGGAACGAACTCAGGAGCGGTGGCTCTCAGGTCCGAAGATGCGCTAGATCGTAGCGAGAGCTCGCTGTGTGCTTGCTTCCGGTCGCGCGGCACATATTCGCTGCTTCGGCCCCTAGCCGGAGATACCTTGCCGCCTGGGGTTTGCCCTAGAACTTAAGAGGTCAGCATTGTCAGTACTCGTCAATGTGGAATGTGAGATTGGCAGAGTGAGACTCATACCGGCTGCATCTGCTTTCACGCGACATGACACGACGGCTGTGTCCTTAAGAACAGGGTCATCAAGTGGCACAGCCTTCACAGTGGATTGGCTCGTCACCCTTGACGACGAGTTGCACGTTGTGGGCTTCGAAAGCAGGTCTGCAATACCCTTCGAAAAGGCCGTCGGGTTGGTACCCAGCAATGATGCTGAGGGTGGCGGTGTCTCATCCGGGCGAGCGTTGGACTCCACACTCTCCAAGTACGAAGTGACCATGGCGTGCTTGTCCGGCTCGGAGTTGCTCTTCTCTAGTGATTCTCGGGAGATGATGGGGGTCGTACCTGTACTGTTCAGCGTCCTGACATGTCGCATAGGCACTGCAACCGGAGTCTCCGGCAGAGAGATGTCCTGCGGTTCAGCAAAAACAGCTTTGCGCTGAAGCTCCGCATTTCGTCCGATAGTCGGTGCCTTACCCTTCGTTGCAAACTTGAGCGAAGCCTTCAGAGTGCTTTCCCCAGTCGGAGCAATCCGTGGAATCCGCGAAGAGCGGGACGGAGAAGCTGGGGCGCCAGAGCCAGCGCTAGAAGCTGAACCTAATGCAAAGGGAGGTCTACGATCAGTTGACGACGAACTTGTATGAGGAATCCGCAACGAGAGCTTTGGGGCCGCCGGTCTAGCCGTCGTCGCCTTTCTCTCGGCCGCGCGCGAAGGTGATATCGTACCGTCTGCGATCTGCTCAATGCCATCAGCCTCAGATAGAGCATAATGAGAGACCTCATCATGCAGCTCATGGGCTGTTACAAAGCTTGTCGGCGAGCAGGCTGTGCTTGGCATCAGATCAGCGATCTGACTCACTGGTGAATGCCGAGCAGAGTGGAATATTGAATCTCCCGTGGAGACGACGCTAGACGCCCGGGCGTGCTCCTTCCTACTGAGGCGCGAGGTCCTGGTCGGCGACACCGTGATTTTGATGGACTTGGTACGCTGTAGCTTCGTCGGTGAGGACGGAGCAGAGGGTAAGGTGATGTCACTCTCAAAGGTATCGTTCTTATCTTTCGTCAGGAAGGTCGCTGACTCCGCACTGCTGCGTAGCTTGCGCAGGTCGACCGAGCTGCGCGTGCCGCCGCGGATAGTACGCGCGTCGCTCGGCGAGCTGCCTTGGGTTGATTTGCGCTTCTCGCGCTCTTCGCCTCGCATCTTGGTCATCAGGACCGGAGCACGAGGTGTGGTCTTCCATTGGGACGGAATCGACTTGCGCGGACTATAGCTCTCCTCTTCAGCCGGTGGGGAGTTTGTTTCAAGACCTTCTGCGACGACGTCAACCGGAGCAGCCCGAATCTTCTCTGTGCCAAAATCGAACGGGCGAATAGTAGCGGCGCTGGAGGCGCGGGTGCGATCACCATTGTGTGCTTGTGATACGTCAGAGCCTTCGAAATCGGTGTACGCTTCAAATCGAGCAACGAGCTCCATGACCTTACCGTCCTGAGTGAGCTCCATAGACAGAGAAGAGTGCGTATCCAATGGGATATCTATGTTCAGATTGCGATAGCCGGACGTGGTCAGAGGAACGCCATGTTGGACAGAACGAGGAACAAGGTCGGCATGCGGCAGACGCACACGGTGCGAAGGGTCGGGTAGGTTCCGGGTACGACCGGCCTCTGAGGGTGTGAGTGTCGACATTTCGTTCCTGTGATGCTCCAAGCAGGGGTTGGACGAGCCTCCAGGTGCGTCGAGTGCACCGTCGTCGAGCACACACTGAGCGTCTCTAGCATCATCATCAGCTAGCTGAGGGCTATTAGCAAGGCATATACGATACATACCGCTGCGGCTGTCCAAGCGCCTTCGCCGTGTCGCAATAAGTGTACTTGTAGAACTCTGCGTGCTGGCAGCGGGAGTAGTAGACGTAGCGATAATAACACATAGTGGAAGGATGTAGCAACGACTGGCGCACAAGAGGGAAGCCTCGACGATGAGATGTGGAGGACGCAGGAGCAGAAGACTGCCGGTGGAAGGTGTGGATGAAGCGGGAGGGACTCGCTCTGCGTGAGAGGCTGCGGAACGAAGTCGCCTCTGTTTGTAGTGACGCAAGCGTTAGAAATCGCAGGAAGGCGCGAAAGGCGGGCGGGCGGTGTAGAGCGCGCAGCACAGTGAAGGTTATCGGCACCGGTATTGCAGCAACTACTTCACTAGCGAAGTATCATTTCGGGACCAGTCAGATTCTCGTGCTGGAAAAAATCTAGTGAAGTCTTGAAAAGTGCACATGCTCCCCCTACTCTGTGAAAAGGTGAATATTACGAGCATCAAGCTGTAGGCCGCCTTTGCCTGGTGATTGATGAACAAACAGTTAACGAGCACGAGTAATTCGCTACATTTCGCGATTCGAGATGGCCGGCCGCGCGCCGGCTGCGTGAGTTCATTATGAATTCTCGGAGAGTCCAATGACATTCTATAGACTAGAAGCGTTTCTTCTTCTTGCTCTGGGCCTGCTTCTTCGCCGCCTCCTCGTTCTTCCGCTTCAGCTCACGTCTCTTGCGCTCAGCCCTCTCTTCTGCCGTCTCCTCGCGCTCATCCTCTATTGGTGTAGCTTCTTTCTTCGCTCTTGTAGAAACGGCTGCGCTGGGCTCGATCGAAGGTCTTCGCACTGCAATAGAGACATCCCGACTTTTGTGTGGAGAACTTCGTGTACGCCCAGCATCCTTGTTCTCCACTGGCGCCTTTCCTTTCCCTCCGATTTTGAACCGTTTTCGCGCCGTCTGCGTCTCGGCTAGTGCTTCTGAGTCCGCTTTCGGTCGTGATGGAATACAGGCAGCATCCTCACTCTTGTCCATGCTCGGCATCTCTTGTGCTGCTTTTGATAATGGCGCGGGCGACTCGGATATCTTTGCCTTTCCACCAATCCGGAAGCCCTTGCTCTTGGGTTTCTGAGTAAGATGAGATATCTCCTTGGGCAGTGGAGAGGCTATTGACGGTGAAAGAGTCCTTGCCTTTGGTGGAGTGGAAGCTTCCGGCGTTGCCAATTCTGTTCTTGGTGGTGCTTTCCGATGTGTGCGAGTTTGACTCTGGCTTTTTGGTGGTGCGTCCAAGTCATCATCGTCCCCATCCTCATCTGTCGTGCCACCATCAGCTGCAACCGGAGGCTTTGTGGGTAGTAATGGAGTGGGCTTCAAAGCATGTGCCGTCTGCTTCGCGGTGGGTCTTGACTACACTGGGGAATTGGCATGAAATTCAGATATTTCCATGTAATGGAGAACTGACCTTGAAGTTTTCATGGACCTCAAACTCATCCTCTGTTTCATCTTCCTCGGTCTCAGAGTCCGCTACTATTGGCCTTGGGAGCGGTTTCGACTCTATAGCTTTTGCCTTAGGCTTTGATCCTGAGTCAGGCTTGGTGATGTTGACGGTGGTGCTAATTTTTGTCCACCATTCGTTGCTCTTATTCTCCGATAACAAGCGCGGCGGAACCTTGGGGGTGCATTCCGACAGTGCTTCCTGGAACAAGCCAAGGGTAGAAACATTGGTATCGTGCAATTCTGCGGTATTTCTCTTCCATGAGTCTTCGTCGAAAGCCTGAAGACCGGGAACGTGCCTTGCTGCTTGCTCACGTTTTACAAGTCTTCTACCCGACTTCAAATTGGTGAGGCTGGGGAAAGCTGCCGCCAGGTCCAGATTACTGGATTCGTACTGGTCCACTAGTCGGGTAATGGTTCTGTCTTTTTCGGCTATTGTCGATATCAGGCCATTCAGACGAGAGTGTTGGATATGGGAAGACACGAGAAGTGGTAGGATGAGCTCGTCCTTTAGCGTCGCGGCAGGCCGTTTGACAAGGTGAAACTTCCACCTCAAAGTATCAAGGGGCTCTGGTAGGCTGATGGTGGTGTGAAGAATGACACCATCGGCCCCATCCCGTGTCATATGACAGCTGGTGTTGTCGTTGCTGACCAAAGAATTTTGCACATTTTCGAGAAGAATGGCGAGTTGGGCGGTGTCTTGTTTGCTCACTTCGATTGGAGACTTCTCTTCCGACGCACGGCCCACGATTCCAGCTAGGTCTAACTCTTCACTCCAGATGTTGCTGAGATCGGTGAGGTAGATGGTGTATGCATCTAGATTAAAGCGGGGCTTGATGAGGAGCTGTGGTGGTTGGCCTCCGAGCTGGTCTGATAGTTCCAGGACACGCCAACACGACATATTGAACGACTAGCTACACCAGATTCATGTTATGCCAGTGTCATGAAGATCCTCAGATTCACGCGCATCTCAATGAGCAGATGCGAGGATTTAGACGCGTGTGAGGCGTGCTTGCAATGAAAGGCAGCAGCTGAGTAAGACGCGTAGCGCTAGTCGCTTTAGGCAGCTACGTCACAGCTCGCCAAGCCTACCTCGCGTCGTCCGAGTCTTCGAATGTTCAATTATCGCCCACAACGGACGACGGCCAACGCTTGCGATACGAACCAGCAGTGAATATGTCTTCTCAAAACCCACCGTGGCGGATGGGCAGCAACCGGCCTCCCCAGCGTCTGCGTCCGGCGCCTACAGTCCCAGCGAAACGCTCCGCCAGCTCGCGACACGACAATCCTACCAAACGGTCGGCGAATGCGCAGGAGGAAGCCTGGGTAGCCGATGAAGACCGGTTTGTGCTGCAGCAGGCAAAGAAGAAGGCGGCGCTGCGTGTGAAAGGCGGTCGAGCGAAGCCCATTGACTGGCTGGCCGTCACGCTCCGGTTCATTGACCAGACGAAGAACCTGTTGGATGAGGAAGTCGAAGATCATGAGCTGGAAATTGTGGATCCAGAGGGTGTTCTGGAGGGGCTCAGCGATGACGAATTGTCGGATCTTGAGAAGGAAATCGACAACTACCTCACATTGGAGACGAATCGGAGCAACCGGGAATACTGGAATGTACGTCGCGCCACCACCAGCTCTGGGAATCATACTGATAAAACTAGGCACTGAAAGCAATATGCAAAGATCGCCGGCGCAAATCTAGGGCCGAAGCCCGCGGCACTAGCTCCGTCTCGGCAGACATCGACCGTCTACTCGGACCAAAGTCTTATGAGGAACTTGAGACCCTAGAGGCGCAGGTCAAGAAGAAACTGGACTCGGATGAACCAATCGACTACGACTATTGGGAGCAGCTGCTGCGCAACTTGCGCGTGTGGAAAGCCAAGGCGAAGCTACGCTGTGTGTCACAAGAGATCATTAGCGAGCGGCTTCAGGCATTGCGGAAACAACAAGAGGAGTCCGCGCTCTCTGTACAAAGCAAGGTGCAAGAGATGCTGCACGCCGCACGAGACCCAAAGCAGAGTGCGTCGGTTGCACTGACATATGATCCTACCTTGGATCCTGAACCGGCGCTCAAACTTCGCGCCGACGACAAATCGCTGGAGCAAATAGACGGAAGAAAGTGGTTGGACAACATTGTCAATGAAAGACAGAAGATCCTCAAGCTGGGCTACGTTCCGATGCAGAATAAGGGTCAAGAGGTTTCGGTCACCACCGGCAAACCGAGAACCGCCCAGCCTGGCTCCACTAGCGCTTCAAGATTCGCTCCCGTAGAGAAGGAAGACTACTCCAAGGCTACCATGGCGCTGTATGAAAGGGAAGTTGCACGTGGTGTTGAGGAGGGTGAGGAGATTTTCACCGGCGAGGAAGAAATAGCAACGGCAAAACCGCAGTGGGCAAGCAGATACAAGCCGAGGAAACCGCGGTACTTCAACCGTGTACAGATGGGCTACGAGTGGAACAAGTATAACCAAACGCACTACGATCATGACAATCCACCGCCCAAAGTCGTTCAGGGGTACAAATTCAATATTTTCTACCCCGATCTTATCGACAAAGCAAAAGCACCGACGTACAAGATTGAACGCGAGAATGGCAGAAAGAGGGGGCAGTCTTTTGCTCCAGCTGGTGAAGACGACACCTGCCTCATTCGGTTCATAGCTGGCCCGCCCTACGAGGACATCGCCTTTCGAATTGTTGACAAAGAGTGGGACTACAGTGCGAAACGAGACCGTGGATTCAAAAGTAGTTTTGACAAGGTAAGCGCTCGCTTCCTCGCGCCGTTGTGGGTACCTGAGTGACGGGATTATTACACTGTAACGACGGATCTACCATCTATTCGGAGACTAACTATACCCAGGGAATTCTACAACTTCACTTCCAGTTCAAGAAGGTATGTTGCCGTTCCACCGTTCACCTCGCCAACATTCCTGGCTCACAACCCGCAGATTTATTATCGGAAGTGAAGTATGCTCCAACCCGTCCCCGCATTGCATCCGCACGCCCCGCCACCTTGGGTTTCACCGCAAGGACACCTTTCGCTGGTTCCTCGCGATACCCCCACAACACATCAATTGGTTCGTCTGTAAGATAAACTATCGCAACATGCGTCATGGCAACTTACCCCCATCTTGGGTCAGCGGGATACTTTCATGGTGTTTGTGTCGCAGCGCCCAGTAGCGGGTGAAATCTGTCATCAACCTCTCAGTCCATGCCATCAAGAATGAATGCATTATTCCCCAGCAAGATTGCTCCCAGGCCCCATTCTCAATGATGGCACGTGCAAATCATGGGAACAATAGCGGTGTCGAGAGCGGGCCCTATTGGATTCCCGGCGATGCACTCTGCATGGAGGCAGCAGCGCATCACGACCGTGCGTGCGCCCCACCACTCGGGCTGTAACGCAATTTTGCGGCTTAGATGTCTCCGGTGTGAGGCTCTCTTCACCCGTTTTGGTATGCAGCATAATTGTTTGTATGCTGATTGACCCACAAGGGCGAGGCTGAAGAACACCCAATGCGCGTCCTTCAAGGCGTCCACGTGAAAGATGCCATTTATCGAAGCTTGCGCCGTCAGATAATGGTCTCGCATATGAGGTAAGTGTATTTTATGAGCAGTCATTCGTCTTGCTCAGGCACAACACTGAATTTTGAGTGCTATGTGATAGCTCGTCACGGGCTTTCGCGTGGACTAGTATCTGACAGCTTGGTTCGTTCCCTCTGTGACGTGATGAATGTGGCTTCGTCGGTTACACTTCCAGAAGACATGCGTGGAACACGGCCAAAGACAGCGAACGACCTAAGGCTAGGTTGTTTAGGTGGTACTCTCCAGTTGCAAGGGCATGCAGCCTCCCGTACGCGACCAGCCCGCCCCATCACAACGTGAAACTGTTGGTCGGTAGTGGTAGGACAGCAGGTCACCCCTACAGAGTTCAACGGTGTACAATGGGGCTTGGACTAGCCGGGTCCGGGAAGCGTCATTGTCCGCAGCGAGTGTATTGAGGAGTTTCCGCCCGGTGACACATCCTGCATCCGCCTTCTGCTAGCCCTAACATACCGTTTGTTTGTCCCTATGCATGTCCACATCTGCAGCTGCAGCGAAGATGAGCTCTGCATGTGAGCTGGCAACCGGTGGGCGGGCTCCCGCCTTGGGGTGACAATGCGATCTTTTCCTATCCAATACCCCGGAGGTCAGTGCCTGGGAGCGTACTCAAATGGCTTGGTCCTCGCTTCACTTCATTCAAAGTCAACCCGCTTATCCATATCCCACCACCGCTTTTGTTCCACAGGAAGCGTTGGCAGTGTCCGTGGCCAGAGATCGATTATCGATACGATGACTTCCTCCGCCTACCCGAGCCCATCAAGGGAAGACAGCAAGGCCATGCCACATCCCCAGTCACCCCATCGGTCGCCTTCTGCGGACCTGCCCGAAGGCGTCAGCGCCGTTCGCCCCTCCAAGGACGAGTTTTGTGCATCTGTCCCACTCCATCCCCAGGTACCTCTACCTTCTGTTTCCCCCGGTGCGTCTGTGGTGGCTTCTACCATGGACACTTCCTTCCACGAGCACACACCTTCCAAAGAACGACTGGCCGACTTCATGAACCTGACCGACACCAATGCAATGCAATGGGCGATGCACAGCGATCTCCCCGTCAACCACATCGGTCAGGATGGCAGCAGCTACCATTTGCCTTTGCAATACACTGCAGAGCCTACAGCCATCTATGATTTCGACCAAAACATCTTGCCTTGCCATGACAACCACAACCTCGGGTACTTCGCATCCCTCAGCTCGAGCTGCCCTCGCTCTTATGCAAACCAGATGGATCTGACGGGGCTGCCCATGAATATGCCGAACTCGTACCCTCCCGCTGCCTACCAGATTGAACCTCAGAGACCGCATGAAGCCACGGATCTTTCGGACCAGAGCATCAACGGTCAGCTCATACAGATGAGAGAAGATTATGACCACTACAGCATAGCCGTCAAACAGGAAGAACATACCGGCTACAGCACCCCGTACGACTCGGACGTCACCCGTTCTTCCACCCCAAGCGGCGATCCCCCCATGCCTCTCCACAACCACAACATTGAAGCCACAGGAGAAGAAGGCCTAGTTGACAAGGAACAACCCTACGCTCAGCTGATATTTTGCGCACTGAAACAAGCGCCGCAAAATACCATGATCTTGCGCGAGATCTATGATTGGTTCGAGAAGAACACCGAAAAGGCTGCCGACAAAGAGAAAAAAGGGTGGCAGAACAGCATTCGGCACAATCTCTCGATGAATGGAGTATGTTCCTTGTACCTTCTCTTCGAACCCTTTGCTAACCAAACTCAGGCATTCGAGAAAGTCGATCTACCTGGCGAGGATGCTAAGAAGGGCTTCATGTGGCGACTCACCCAAGAAGCGATTCGAGAAGGCGGGGTCAAGTCGACGACTCGGTACCGTAGCAAGCAACCGAACAAACGTGTCCATCGATCCCACCATCCTCTTCCCCAACGGCAAGCCTCCGGCGCCAAAGGTGGCCAAGCTGCACGACGGACCGCGAGGATGCGACGAACCAACCGCACAAACGAAGCATATAGAAGCGACCCCTACAATATTTCTCGATCAGTGCCCACGGTCTACGACGGCCCGTTCGCCACCGACAGCCAAATGACGTACTCGCCGCACCCGTCATATTACGGTTGTGGCTCGGAGACTGAGCTGGACTATACGGGAGAGGGCTTTGGCAGTCCGCTGGGAGAACCCAATATGAATCTCTTCAACAACAGATCATATACCGGGACGCCATTCTCTCAGCAGAGCACGGTGTGCGGTGACTCGGCGTACATTGAATTGCCACTGAACCCGACCGATGCCCTCTTCGTCAATTCACCTACACCGACTACGGATGAGCCACGGACACCTGACTCGCAGGATACAGGCGGCTGGGGCGACGAGGTGATCATGGCCAACGGCCAGCAGTTCTTCGACATACCATACAGCGAGTATGCGGTATGAGCATCTTGCCTATTTCTTGTATCGGTACCTGCATGGGATATGTGCGCTTTTCCTTCTCACTGCATTAGAAACGACTGCACGACGCTCCTTGGACACCGAACGGCGTCCCCCCACGGGCGCGACACTACACCTGCCCTTTTGGCGCCTTCGAAGATATACGTCGACACCAAGCCGTCGCTCCGCTATCCGAAAAGCAACGCCGCGCTGTCCTTCGTGTTCATATACCCGTGTCACGCATTACGATGCTCATTTTGGTACTAGTGTTTTGCATTTCGGAAGGTTGTCATGTATTCACGCATCGCATCATGTATTTATGGTATAGATTGGCTAGAGAAGGTTTTGGCATCGAGGGCTATGTGTGTACTTATGTATGATATGTCAATATGACCACTCAGGAGTTACTTAACTTGTCTTCGCTGGTTTTCTTGTTCCAGTGCTTCGCTCAACAACTCTGTCTCATCTCGGCTCATCTCTTCACAGTCTCATGACTGCTCAGACTATCCTCTTTTTCAAATATTGAACCTTGCATGCTGCAGCCTGTGCCACCTCCGCCCCCACTCTTCACATGCACGGATTATTGATCGGTGTACGTACGCAAGCATGGTCCGAGCCTTGTCCTGCTCTGCTATTCGCGGATAAATGGCTCCTACATCACGACTTCACCGATCGTCGTACTGTCTCGTTTAGTCAACGATCACCTTGGTCGAAACCACTTCCAGTCACCTCCCTGACTCGGTTTTGTACTACCCGGTGGCTTGCAAGGTGGACGCGACCACACAATTACGCTGGTAGACCAGAAAACTCTTCGAGCCAGGGAGGTGATTGGACTTGTGCAAAGCTTGTATGGTCCCAATGACTAGGTCAAGCAAAATTCGAATTCGTACGTGACGTTGGAGCACGCGGGTGCGGGCTAGGTCCGGACCCAAGTCTCTGGGCATGCTAAGCTGGGATTAAACTGGGATATGTAGCTGATATGCAAGCGACTTTCCTTTGGGAATCGACTGCTGTCGATCGGTGGGGATGACGGTCAGAGAAAGCGAATATGGGTGGGGAACTTTCGGAATAAGGGACAGGTAGATAGAATACTTGAGCTTTGATCATTTGACTAAGGTGAGTGTGCTGTTGTGACTTGTGATAAGAATTTTTTATAATTGACTGCGTGGTACTTGCCATAAAAGCGCTGCTCTTCAACCACTGGTCTATAATTCTTCGGGTAAGCGGTTACAAGCGCATCTTATTGGTGCATCTGCCGTATTCGAAAGTCGATCGCCACAGTATGTGGAAGACGAGAAGTTGTGGATCGGAGGTACCACTAACTTGGCCTCTCCGAGGAGCGCGCAACTCGTCATGGACTATGGTTCGAAACGGACATGGATGCATATGTTGCTAGGATCGCACCAGCTCTCTAGCTCATTATCGATCAAACGTCTCACGGCAGCTAAAAGAAATTGGAACTTGCAGGCCATCCAAGGCTCAGTATGCAAGTATGGTCTGAGAGACGGCTGCAGTCCGTAAAAGCGTCCCCGGAAGTGATCCCACCAATGGCCTCTACACCAAACTGCGAAGAAGCTGTTCCTTGATGGTCACGCGTACAGGCTGTCAGTGCGGAATGAGAGTGCAATGCCCCGGAGAGAGTACAGTGCCAGCCTCCGTACGACCATGATCTGTACCGATCCATGCTATGCTTTCGGAGATGGAAAGGATCGGCCACGGGAGCTTTCCGGTCGAATGAGGGGTCTGCAGACTAAGCGACGGTCTAACCGTGAAGGCGCAGCCCAACAGTCCCTCACAATTCACCACCCACTTCTTGACTCCTCCAAATTTGTTGATCAACGGAACTCGTCGATACGTCGATGATGTGCGCGCAAGGACCGTGCAAATCCGCCCATGGTACCGTGCGTGCTCCGTAGGGATCCACCCTAGCAGCTAAGATGCCATTTACGGCATCATGCATATCATCCCACGCGACTTCTCAGACTTTCCCCGCTCGCGTCGATTGAGTGCACGTTTTCTTTGACTCAGAGCTACTGACTGTGAATCTCAGCTATCGAGTCCACTGTCAGGTCCCGTCATGACGGCATCTAACGGATCTCAGCAGCATCGGTATCTGGCATAATTTGTCCACCGACCTGGCTCGTGGTTTCAATCCGCAACTGCACGAGGCCGTCGCTTTCCTGCAGCCTCCGGGCTTGGAAACAGGTCACACCCCAACGCCACACGGGATGAAAGACTTGTCCACACCCGTCACATCCATTTCGCCAAGGAACGTCCACTGCTTTATGATACACACGACACGCGGAACACACTCTCACATCTACTGCATGTTGGCATTTTTGACAGCTGTGAGAGCTCACTTCAACCGCCTTCAGGCTTGCACAGCTCATTTCCGGCGATGCGCTAGGGTTACGTGGTTGTTCACCGACCTCAGGCCCATGTCATCGGGCCGGCCCTAGAGCTGATACTACCTAGGTCAATAAGTTGGCATATGAGGCTAGGATCGGCATCCATTCAGCCAATGAAAGGGTAAAGAGGTCTGTCGATAATCGCTCAGACGGATGTTGTGCGACTTTGCATGCACCCTTGGCACCTCCACTTCCCTCAACACTTCCAGTTCATGCACCAATTTGGATTCAACCTGCCCATTTTTGCGCAGACGGGATCGTTAATACACTCTAAGGGGCTCGCACTGGATAAAATTCCGAAGTGGATAATGGCTCTGCTGCTCTGCTTGTCCCCGAACACTACTCTGGTTCCCGATGCCCTCCACCTCTTTTCGCTTCTATATGCGCAATATGCTGGGGAGCTTGTCACACACGGCGTGCACGCCATACACGCAAGGCTTTGTTCCTTCCCATTGTATTGCCTGTTCTCTTCCCGCCATTATGCGCTTACCTGGCCTCTGTGGGTTGCACGCCATCGAATGAGTAGCAGCCATCGCGTCGTCAGATTCGCGGAAGAAACTAAAAGGGTGACACAAAAAATATTTTGTCACGAATACCTTGAAACGTAAGAAGGTTGCTGCAACCAAATGGGGTTGCAGTTGTTGCCTGAGGCGTCACGGCATGACTGCGAGCGCAACCGCCTGAGCCTATGGAAGAGGGCGCAGCGCGTGTTATGCCATGTCATTGCGATACCGGTAATTGATGGTTAGTCAAAACGCTTGCTCTGAAGAGTAGTAGAGACAGGTGACGGCTTATTGAACGCTGGACTCGGCAGTTCCAATCTTTGATCATTTCCACTACGTCCACGCTGCGCGACCGCCTTACTACAAGGGGGGATCATGAACGGGCGAACCCGAGGGTTTCCCGAGCGCCACCGAGTGCTCACGCTATGCCGCTTTCTGTGTATATTACATATAAAACAATATTCTATTAGTCCCCTTGTAGTACTTCAGGGCCTATTCCAAGCGCTCTTCCATCTACTCATTAGTCCCCTTGTAGTACTTCAGGGCCTATTCCAAGCGCTCTTCTATCTACTCATTAGTCCCCTTGTAGTACTTCAGGGCCTATTCCAAGCGCTCTTCTATCTACTCATTAGTCCCCTTGTAGTACTTCAGGGCCTATTTCAAGCGCACTTCTATCTACTTATTAGTCTAATAATACTAGTAAAACGCTTATAAAACAAGGTGTTTGATTCTCGCAGCTTCCATGCACGGGCCTTTTGCACCCAAAAGCGGGCTCGCCCGTTCATGATCCCCCCTTGTACGAGGAAGTAGAAATCTCAAAATCTACATGGAATAACGTCGTTGTGGAGAAATCTGGGGATAAGGAAATTCCACCAATCCTACCAATGAGATGTTGCGATAGCCCATGGAAGCCACACTTAACACCGCCTAGCGTGATCTCAAGTCACGTGTGGCGGGGGATCATCTACAGCGGACGGATAAACAATATCGTCTCCACAAGTCGATAGTGTTTAGCGCCGCTGCGCAAAACCAATATGCTCTATATTAAGTACCCACTTTTTGGGTTGCAACTCTCCTGCTCCAGTCGATTGCAAGCCGTAATTTCGAATGTGAGAGTCCGCAAAAATGCGTCTCTCATCATATCTGGTCGTGGCTTTGCTACAAGCTTCGGTAACACTGGCTTCTCCACTAGATGTTGAGGTCCTAGTATCGAAAAGCTCAGCATCGAAGCGGCCTCATCATCCAGTTTCTCCCTTTCACCCGGGCAAGTCGTTCGCCCCATCGCCAACCAGAGCAAAAACTTGCACAGTCCGGAGCCACGGCAGCAACAAAGACGACTCCGACTACATTCTCCAAGCGATCAATGAGTGCAACAACGGTGGACACGTGATCTTCTCAAAGGAGAACAGCTACACCATCGGAAGAGCGCTAGATCTCACATTCCTAAAACACATCGATCTCGGTACATCGTCTCCTATTATCTCCAGAGAAACACTCTGCTGACGTTGAGGTAGACATACGAGGCACCATCACTTTCTCAAATGACACGGACTACTGGCAAGCACATTCCTTCAAACACGTCTTCCAGAACGCAACCACATTCTTCCAGCTCGGCGGTATCGACGTTAACGTTTATGGCGGCGGTACACTTGACGGCAACGGCCAAGTCTGGTACGATCTCTATGCTAAGGATATATACATCCTGCGTCCTATTCTGTTCGGTACTATCGGCTTACAAGGCGGACGTATCGAAGATCTGAATTTGAGATACTCGCCGCAGTGGTACAATCTCGTCGCGAATTCGACGGATGTCGTGTTTTCGAATATCACGATTAAGGGCAATAGTAAAAGTCGTAACACAGCGAAAAATACTGATGGGTGAGTTGCTGTTGGGAGTTCGTGAGAGGCGTGGGGCTGATGCAGAGTTAGATGGGACACGTATCGCTCGTCTAACATTGTCATTCAGGACTCACATGTTGACAATGGCGATGATTGCGTCTCGTTCAAGCCGAATAGTACAGATATCGTTGTGCAGAATTTGATCTGTAATGGTAGTCATGGGATTAGTGTAGGTAGTCTAGGGCAGTATCTCGGCGAAGTGGATATTGTGAAGAACATTTACGTAGGTCACTCTCTCCCTTTCTCGCCCATCAAAGACCCGGACCTTCAAAACATCCCATTTCGTCTTGATGATTCGAGTGATCAGTCTAAAAGTCTGCAGGTCTACAATATAAGCATGTCCAACGCGTCAGACGGCGCCCGCATCAAAGTCTGGCCCGGCATCCCCTCCGCCCTCTCCGGCGACCTACAAGGCGGGGGTGGTTCAGGCGCTGTATCAAACATTACCTACGACGGCATGGTGCTCTCCAACGTCGACTACGCCATCGAAATCACACAGTGCTATGGGCAAAGGAACCTTACGCTTTGCAACCAAGTACATTTCCATCAGCCAGCCCTTCTCCCTACCGTAGACAGAAGCTAATTATGATACAGTTTCCGAGCAACCTTACGATTTCTGATATTACGATTCGCAATTTTAAAGGTACTACAAGCAAAAAGTATGACCCGTTTGTGGGGTATTTGGTCTGCTCCAGTCCGAACGTGTGTAGTGATATTCATATTGAGAACATCGACGTTGTGAGTCCGAGTAAGACGAATCTCTACAAGTGCGGTAGCATCGCAGGAATTGAGAGCCAGGTCAATTGCACGAAGGCTGTTTGAGTGGCGATATGGGGCATCTTATCAAGAGTTTTGGTCGGAGAAATTAGCGTGAAGTTACAAGCTTGAATCAATGCCATGTGCACATTCCGCCTGTCTTCTTACTACTGCCTTCCGTACACATAAAAATGTATAACCACAACATCCTAATCCTTAACATGGCTCCTAGAAGACGGCAAATAGATAGGTACAACGTCCCAGAGACCCTCTCTCCCCCTACCCGCCTTCGCACCCCCAGCCCCCATGTCCACCCTATCCAATCCAATCTTCACCTCCAAAGCGCCCGCAAGCACCTTTGCCTGATTGATTCCAAACTCCGCACTTATCCTCCTCAGCGTCCTCATCACATACTCCTGGCTCTCTGGCGTAGCAATGGGCGTCGCACCTGCAATGTACAAGGCGAATAGGGACGAGTAGCCGCCCGAGACGCGCACGATGGGGAGGCGGTCACGGGGGACGGCTGTAGGGTCGTTGAGTTGGAGGCCGGGGCTCTGGAGGGGGAGGAAGTTGGAGGTGAAGAGTTTAGGGGAGTGTGGCGGCGCGGATAAGGTAGCGGCGTGATACTGGGAGACTTCAGTCGTCGCTTCGGGTGTTGCGCCGGTGGTGGCTGGAGATAGGCCTTCGATCGTTGAGGTGGGTGCGTATGTGAAGCGTTGCGGGCCTGAGTACGGGTTGGGTACTTTGGGTGTGTCGTGGAGGTACTGCGGCATGCTTGCTAGGATATCTGCTTGCATCTTATACAGCATTTGTGTGGAATCTTCGAGCAAACGCAAGTACTTTGTGCCGATGAAGATGGGCGGTATGGCTGAGATGCCGGCGATGAGGCTGTTTCGTATGATATCGAGGAGAAAGATTCTGTTGTATTGTACCCAATTCCATGTTTGCGCTGCCGATAGATGGGGATAGATGTGGTAGTAAGTGCCAAAGACGCCGGGAGTGCCCGGGGCGCAAAGCTCGACTTTGTAATACCAATCATCAGCCACATCTTCGAAGATTCTCTTCGCGCGTTCGTCGATTTCAAGTGCGCGGTCAACAATAGTGTGAAGCGAAGTAATCTCTCCCTTCAGAACCTGCGCGCGGAAGTCTGTAGTCGCAATGTGGAGGTGAAAAAAGCGGTTGCCGGGAGCGCTTTGGTCTTCCCACTGGACAACTTCTTCGTTCAACTGGTGGATAAAGTCTGGAACGGGCTCACCCTCACCCACGCACTTTATCGTCAGCTTCCCTACAGTCTGCATGTACATGCGCCGTCCCGCTGGCGTTGAGAACTGATTTTTGCCCCGTATGCGTAGTAGGGCAGCCGAGCCGGCGATATGGTTAGCCCAGCCGACGAGCGAGGTTTCGTTATTAGTTGATTCGAATACGCTGAGTAGCATTGTTGCAAGGAGGGTGTTGTCCGACTTGACATCAATAGGTGATGACAGCGCTGTTTTTGTCATTTTCAGCGCCTTCAGATACCATCTGATAGCCTCTTTTTTCAAACCCGCGTCCATATATAAGTTGGCTACGCCCGCTAGACCTAAGGCGGTCATTGACGTGGCTACGAGTGGATGAAATCCGAAGGTACTCAAATGCCGATTGTACGTTTCAGACTGCATTGGTGGCTGGTCTAGACCTAGGGTATAAGTCGACATGAAGAAGGTAATCCCCTGCTCGATCAGTGGACAGAGCAAGGGGACGCCGAGAATGTTGTCTGCTTTGGCGACCGTAGTCTTAGCACGGGCTTTCCTTTCACGCTGATCGCGAGCGACGATGGCTTTTGCCTTCGCCTTTTGTGCCTTGATTTCGACAGCGGCGGACTCATCTTGGAAGAAACGATCAAGGGAGTTATCGTATCCGGGACAGATGAAGTCTTTGTTTGCGCATTTGACGCAGCCTTCGGGTCTTTCGTCACACTACACCATTATGTCAGTCTTACTCACTGCGGGGCTAATAATGTAACGGTTACTGATTCAACGTCTTGGCCGGGCCTTGTACGCTCGCGAAGCTGACCGAAAGAGGCACGTCTGCAAAAACAGCCCGGCATGGACAGGAAAGGAATGAAAAGCGGGACAATAGGGCAAAGATAAATAAAATGGCATCCGCTCACCTTGATCTTCCGTTCTCGACATCTCTTGCACCCTAATGATGGCTTTCCACGATAGACCATCGTGTACAGAAGCTTTCCACTTGCTCGACTTTCGATTGTGCCACCCTTTCTTTCTCAAGTATCCTTCAAGCACGGAGGCACCTGAAATGCGGTTCTCGTTTTTAGGAAATGGTAGTTATCTTCACGAAGAATTCCACAGGTAGTAGTCGTGGACATAAGGGATGACGTTGTGGCTGACGGTGGTTCGAGGCTGAGTCGCTAGTTTGAGACTTAACCTGTTCGGGTATGCTGCGCGTCATTGGTCAAACCCGTATTTCAGAAATCCTATGAGCAGTGCGTACCAAGAACCAGGCCTACCTTATCTCAGCTTTTAGTTGGGTCTATTCCAGATACGGTTAAATGCCTCTAGAGAATTGACACTTGCTCATTAGGCAGCCATAACGGTGCTCTCGAATTTTTGTTTATCCAATCAAAAACACCATTGTGAGGACGGAATTCAAGAACGTCAAGGCGTATACAAGGCCTAGTATTGGCTTGGAAAAGAGAAGCGGCAACTAAACCTTATCAACTAATAGAAGGCCTTGTATACACTTTCAACACTCCGAATTCCGTGCACGCTACCTACCAAGGTGGTATGTTCATTTTGCACGGTATTGTTATTCTATTGAGATAATCAAGAACTCCCGCGTCGCAGCAAGACAACCACATCGTTAAACCCCACCCCATCCCACCAAAAAAGCCAGTAATCGCAGTAACAACTACAAATTAATACCCAAGGGCGTCCTTTTGGCATTGTAATCCAACGCCCTTCCCGAGCGACAGCACGATTTATGTATGGGGTTAGGTTTATTGCTAGATATTAACGGCCCTGAGCAACTATTTTATGATTATGGAGTAGCTGATATTGCTACTTAGCCCTAGAAACTAGAGTTACTGGCGTGAAATGATCCCAAACAGTGTTTCCCAGGGTACGGTGTTGTGTAGAAGTAAGGCAGTGTATTGCGAAGTAGTCCCGCGACGTAACAGAGCGTGACGACTCGTTCGCGAACACTCTTAATGGCCACTCAAGTGGCATGTGAAAGCCCTGAATCTCCTTTGCAAATCGGTGTTGCCAATTAGGATATAGTTAACATCGTGATACAAATAAGTGCGCCGTCGCCCGGGCTCCACACTTCACTACCACGCGGTTGCAGCCCGTGCGTGTGTCACTGTAGCGACGTGGCTGTGAAGAACATCGTAGTCAGTAGACCCTAGATCCGACCAATGGCTACAATACTCATCTACAGCCGCTTTTCTTTGTCCTTCGTTAGGAGGTGTCGCCTGGAGCTGGGGCGTCACGCTCCCATTGTTCGGAGACGGCGGTGAACAGATCGAGGATTGTGATGAAAGAATGTGACTAGAGAGCATAGTGAACGGAGCAGTGAGAACAATGAAAGACTGTCGCTGAATGGCTCATTCACAACGTTATTGTACAATAGAGAACTTGTTGAGTTAGGCGACGAGTGAACTCGTGCACCTATACTCTCACCAATGCTCGATTTGTTCTCCAGACCCGCCCACCACTTCGCATCTACACGTCTGTGACAGCGGTAACTCCAGCGACTTCAGCGATCTCGAATTCACCAATCCGTACCGTGCACGCGCATTGGTCCCCAGACTAGCCACAATTCCCCCAGCGACTTCAACCATGACCATCACAGCCGACACCACTCGCCAACAACAGCACCGCCACAACACGTCCGCCGCGCACAATGCCGTCATGCACAAGATCATCCACCCAGAGGGAGACTTCTTAGCAACACCGCCGGGATGCCGCACAGTATGCTTCTCAAGCTGGACGCGCTTCACCTCCGACAGCAGCAAGAAGCCTCGCGTTGACATGAGAGCATCCGCGCTCTGTGCCGGGAGAGCGCTCAAGGCAGATTTCAACCCGCCGCTCCTCGAACGAGTCTATCTCGGAGTTGATCAACCACTGGCGTGCGGAGAGCCTGTGTTTCGGCGTGAGCGACGGCGACCGCAACATCGACGAACGAGTTCTACTAGCTCCTGGGCGACGTCGACTTCGAACTCGACAGCGGCTACGGCTTCGACTTGCGCGACTGAGGTGTCGACGGAAGCTATTACTTTCTGCAAGAAGAAAGTCTCCACTAGTCTTTCTCCGCCAAGCTCGCTCTTGACTGCTTCCATCAAGGCATCTTCCTCGCAGAGTGAGGAGACGCAGAAGCCATGTGTTACTGAGGTAAGTAAAATCCTGATACATATCGTCTTTCTTCTATGGCCGACGGGCCTCTCTGGATCTGGAACTTCTCTTATGGATTTCTTATCCCAATGGCCCTTGAGGTGAATACTTCATTGAGGCGGTTTCATCAGCCGTGGAGATTCAGATGTGATGAGCAAGCTTGAACAATTTGCTAACGACTCGGACAGGAGATGGCGAGAGAATATGGGGTGACGGTGCTGAGTTCGTCGAACTTACCCGAGGCATGTTTCGAGGACAGCGAGGACGAGGAGGAATAGTGAACGATAAACCGAAGACGACTATCGTGCTGGGAGGTACATGGAATATCTCAGGGTTTATGACCAGCATTGGTATGGCTCGCTGGCAAGGAAGAGAAAGTCGGCATTTCGAAAGGTGTGCATGGATCGTTCGCACGGTGGTCCAAGCTCCTAGGTTTTGCATTTTTTGGATTTCGATGACGGAAGCGCTTAGCCAAACGTCAATCATCCGTTTTCTCGTACATAGCTTGCATTCCCCGCGCATTTGCACATAACAATGGAGCGCAGCATTATATCTTGTTCACGGTCTCTGTCGAGAGCTTTCAGTGCCAATTGCATACAAAAGGCAGCCCTTCCCCGGTCCTCGTCGAAGTTGTGTACATCAGTCGCCCCACGAAGACAGCTATGCGCGCCGTCAAGATCCCCTCGTCCAACAAGTCGCCGGTGCCTACACACATCTCCATCTCTAGCAAACGCTTCTAGACCCCCGAAATCGCGCGATCGCGGTCCCAAATCCAACGAAGACACGCAGACGGACTTCGCCGCGCTCGACGTCCTCCGCAACACGGCCACACCCGCAACATGCATCGACGCATGCACCGACGACGGCTTCGCACTCAACAACCAGAAGAGGGTGAGCGGAAGTGGCGTATTGCTGGTTGGCGGAGAGGCATTCCGGTGGCGGCCGTGGATACAAGAGGGCAGGAGAGAAGGCACGGTAGCCGAAGGAGCGGTAGGCAACGATAAGATGGCAGGGAGATTGCTGAATAAGAAGGGGCAGTGGGAGGTGCCAGAGGTTGCTTGGGGTGTGCTAGATCTGGTGTATCCAAAGCCTGGTAGGTGACTTGGCTGTTCGAGGCAGTAGAGGAAAGTGGACTGACTGCTTGCTTAGACCTCCTGATCATCGGCACCGGCCCTCAGGTTTCGCCCATCGCACCCGCTGTTCGGACATATTTGAATAACCTTGGAATACGGCTTGAAATACAGGATACTCGGAATGCAGCTGCGCAATTCAACCTTCTCGCCACGGAACGTGGCGTGGGCCAAGTCGCGGCGGCTATGATACCCGTTGGTTGGAAAGAAGGGCGATGATCACCTCATCTCATCGCTGGTGACGAGCTTGTATACTATGTAGTACCTATAGATGATCGAATGACGGCTCTCACGAATATCTTACATCATCTTCTCAGTTTACGTTTACCCACTCCCTTCCTGTACGTGTTTGCGGCGAGCTGTCACTCCGGCAATGATGAGTGTCCTTTCTATACCTATCGTGCAGCAAACGCGGGCCAGGCTTTCCCTTTGCTATCACATACATGTACCACGCTGTCATTTGGCGTACGCACAACCGCCCCCTCACTTGACCTTTGCACACCCCGTCCATTCGAGATAACTGCTACTCCGGCTCCTCTGCTTGTACTGGTACTAATTGGCGTTTCTCAGGAAAATGTGGGACTATACGGTCAGATTCAGCTTTGGGCCGCGGCCCCCCGTTGATGAGGAACAACCCAAAGAAGCAGCTATGGACGCGAATGTCGCTCCTTCCTCACACCCCGCTCAAACAGACGGTCGGAGCAAGAGTGAAAATGCGGGGACTGCGATCACCATTCATACCGACGCACCTTCAACGTCCGTTCTGCCATCCAGCCTCACCCCCAGCCATACCGACAGCTTCGAATATCTCTCGCTCGCGCATACCGTCGGACCCACGGAGAACGGCGCGCAGACATATATTTTTATTCATTCGTTCTCTATGACGCCAAACCCCGTGTTTGATTGTCCAGCTGAACCGAGCAGCACCGTGAGCATGGTGACGACTACACTGGCAGACACCAGCACTGATAGTCCGCCTTCCCCATCAACGACCACCGCCGCCGTCAATGTGGCAACAACACTCGCTTACCTTGACAACGATTACGTAGCAGAGAGGATCCTGCGACCTATGACAGCGCAATTGATGAAGCTTAAAGATACAACAGCAGCGAGAATGCCGCCTTTGGGACGCCTGATCAAGGCTAAAAGTCAAATACAGCTTGTCAGGACACGGTTGCTACCGATCGGGGAGTTTGTGGTGGAATACAAGAACACACTCGAGGAGCATGAGAGAGGGGCTATGGAGATGAGGCTTTGGTAAGCACTATATTTCTTTATTGCATCGCAATCCATGCGCACTGGGTTAATATTATGGCAGCCATCACATCGCAAAGCACTACTGGCCTCTCGAAGCAACGAGAACCCCCGCCCATCTTCGCATACATGAGATGTACCACAACGCCATATACAGAAAGAACCTCCAACTCCCTGTTGACCCCCCGCTCAAGCCTTTATCCGCCCCAGTCATAACTCCGACGGCCATCAACGCGGCGACGGACGATCAATCCGAGGTGTCCGTTGGAATAAGCAGCCATGCGGATGCCAGCGAGAAGAGCACCGAGAGCGTACAATCTATTGGCGTGCGAATGCTAGAGAAAATGGTCAAAGTACCGGGTATGTTGTCCGATAAGGTGTCTATCAAGAGCCACCTTAGCAGCAGTACCACCAAGACGACTACGCCTGTGGATAGCAAACAAAGTCCAGATGATGACGCTGACGACTTGGACATCGACGAAGTCAAACTGGATTAGGTGTCCCATACTAGAAGGGCCCTCGAAAAGTGTTCACTCAAGTTGCGCGGCGGTAGCGGGGGCGAGGAGAACGCAGAATCCGCTGAAACCGATGAGCGAAACGAGGAGTATTTGCACAAATTAGACACTGAAGTTAAACACCACGGCAGAACCAGAGCAGATTCCGCCATCAGCAAAGTGGGGACGCCAGCCGAAGATGCAGACGCTCCTCTTCCCTATTGCTACCCTGACGTAGACCCCAAGCTCGAAACCCGTCTATTCCGCTACTATATCCACTTCAGCATCGACAGACCACCCAAAATCAGCACACGCACGAAATCCTTTCCCGTACTCGTCCGCAAACCGTCCAGCTCCAATACTAGCCCTCAGCCCCATCTGTATGAGTCCGACGATCTCATCCTCCTCGAGATCGGAGAGCAAAATCCCGCATATCTACCCAATTACTGCGATGTTCCGACTTACAATGTTCCCCGTAAAAACCCTAGATTGGCGAGGAGTTTTAGTCTTACGCATGTTCAGGGTGAGTTGACTCATGCTTGTGGACATCGCGATGGTCTTGGGCTTGCTATGGTGGAGGGGGGTGAGATGGGTGGCTTGTGGGGTGTTTGATGGTAAGGCTTGGATGTGGAGAGGTTGTAGTATAGGGCGTTAGATTTGGGAATGAAATCCTTTTGGTGTTTGTTTTGGATTTGCACAATGGGAGTCTCTTTTGTAATTGAAAGAGTTTTATCAAGATCTGAAAAGCAAGTACCTTCAGCTGTCGTGATAAGAAATGTTGTTGGAAGAGAGTAGCGTCGATGTTCGAGCATTTTATATAGTCGTCTCCAAGGACTCAAACGCCATGATGAGTCCCTACACGGACTCACAAACACGGGAGCCCACACTCCCTGGAGTACTACTAGGGGACTAATGAGTAGATAGAAGAGCGCTTGAAATAAGCCCTGAAGTACTACTATTGGCCAAGCTCCTGGGGGAGGGGGTTCTTCTCTATATTACGTATCCTAATCGCCTTTAGTACGTGATAGTAGTAGCTAGGTAATCCTTCTAATTATTACGCCGTAAGATGAGCGCCCCAGCTAGATAATACACGCCAAAGGTTTTTAATTCAGTGGATAAATTCATCAGAGGTCGAGAACGCGGTGTAGATTTCTGCTAGCACATATACCCTTCTAAAACATGACTGTAGGCGCTTGTATCTCACGTCCTCGCTTCACGCCACATATCGTAAGCAATAAATCGGCTTTTCCAACCACGTTAACATTGACTAAGCATGCCCTACCAGTGCCAGTACTTATATCCCATCTAGCATGCTTTGGATGTTCCTCTACATAATCGCCAAGTTGGCTGAGCTTCAACCAATCATCTCAGCCTGAAAAGAGAACTCGACATGATACACATCCATAAGAGAGGAGGGTTTAAAGAAATGGCGACAGTGACCCGATGGAACTACAAAAAAAGAGAAAGGCTTTTGCCTCGAGGCTGACTGCCGTCGTGAGCCCAATGCCACAATGCGATTCGTGTTTGAGCAAATCACCAATCCTTCGCCATAGAGGATGATTGTCATATTTGCACTTGTTCCCTCAAGGCGCTAGGCTCAACCTTCTTAGCTCTTCGGCCAAGAAGTGTGGAGTTGTCTAGCGTGAGCTCAAAGGCACCCTTGTTTTTCACCTGCCTCTTAGCAGCGGCAGCGACAGCGGGCGAATGTTGGCCGTAACCGCGCTCTTGTCGTGCAGCGCCTTGCTGGCGTGCTTGCGCAGCGGCCGAAAGTGTTGTATTGCGCATCTTCTGCTCCATGACAGAGACATCTGTTCCCTGAGACTTGGGTAGCTTAGCGGGAGGATGTTGAGACGATGGGTCGTAAGGTGCGGATTCGTTGAATAACTCGTCGTCGTCTTCGTTCTCGTCAAGGACGTTCAGCGAGTTGATAGCATTAGCGCCTCGGTAACCCTGCTTGAAGTTTTTCCTCCTCTTGCCTTCTTCCTCTTGTCGATGCACAGCATAGCTAACATCAAACACTTCACGAAGGTTGACGACACCTGGAGAACGGAAGTCCTGTCGCTTAGCGCCGGGCGACTCGAGATACGCAAAGTTCTGTTGAAGCGGCTGACCGGTGTAGTCCTTCTGCCGAGCCTGAGCGGGTGTGGCAAGCGGTGGAGCGTCGTGAGCAGCATAAGTCATCTCGTCTGCTTCCCTTATCCAAGGATGGTTGAGGAATTGCTTGATGTCATATCGCTTCTCGGGGTCAACCGTCAATAGATGCGTGACCAGATCTTGTGCGGACTTGGAAATGTCGTCCCACCATGGCGAGAGGAATGTGTACTGGCCGCGAGCAACCTTTTCCGTAAGGGTCTGGATCGATTCATCATAGAAGGGAGGGAAGCCACACAGTAATGTGTAGAGAACGCAACCCAGCGCCCACATATCCACACTCTTGGAGTATCGCTCATCCTTGACGATCTCCGGAGCGGTGTAGCCTACCGTACCGCAAGGCGTCATGGTCTGGTTGTCCCAAATGACCTTGGATAGGCCGAAGTCGGCAATCTTGATCACACCAATACCGCCGCTACCCACGCCCTTGATAAACTCGCCCTCGTCGGCCTTGTCTTCATCGTCTGGAGCCCTAGGCTTCGGATTTCGTGTTGGAATGAACGGTATAGGGTAGAAGAGAAGGTTCTCGGGCTTGATGTCACTGTGTGACGTCAGTCATCACGTGCCTTGGCAGGAAGAATGAAAGGATGCATACCGATGCACGACACCTGCCTCCTCGTGCAGATACTCTAGTGCTTTGGCGACCTGAATGATGGTATGCCTCGACAAGTCCTCGCTGAAGTAGGTCAGACGGACAATCTGATGGAAAAGTTCGCCGCCGGGACACAGCTCGAGGACGATGTAGTAGTACTGGCGCGATTCTGAGAAGTCGATGAGCTTGACGATGTTGGGGTGGTCGAGCTGTCGCATGATCGATACCTCCTTGAGGATGTTCGCTCTCTGTAGGCCATTACGTCAGCGTCCGCCCTGCAAATAGGCGTTGGAGGGGCAGAGGTGCCGGCGTCGGGCATGGGCGCAGGAATTTATCGCACCTCCACAGTTTTCGGTGCCTTCTTAAAGTCCGGATGCAAATGTGCGTCGCCCTACAGCACGCTCGTGTGTTGGTAACTTCCACAAAGACCAACCATTCCCACCGAGATGCGGCGGGAGAGGGAGGAGGGGGACAACAAGAAAAAATTGGGCAAGGTAGGGCATTTCGGAGGGGGCATACTGACCTGGCTGGAGTTCATCTCGAACTTGCGCACCACCTTGATGGCGACCTCGCCTTGTAGCTGACCGGTGCTGTCTCGCGCCCTGTACACGTTACTGAAGGCGCCGTCGCCCATCTTCTCGAGCAGTGACCAGCGCTCGAGCCCCGGGTACTTGGGGAGCTTGCCCTTAGCTTCACGCTCCTCTGCCACGATACGCTCTAGCACGGTGGGATCGATGTCTTTCCTGTCGCGTGCGCCGGCCTGCTGGTGTGCCTGCTGCTTGTGCTGCTTCTCAGCGGCGCGGGCAGCGACGTCTCCGGCCTGCGCGGCGTTGTTGCGGTTGTCGACGGCGGCGGCGGAGAAGCCGGCCTGGGGGCCGTGGCCGTGGCCCTGGAGGGGCTTGTGGTCCATGACGGGCTCGCTGATACCGACATGTTTGGCATCGGGGGCGTTCTGTCGCTGGTGCTGTGCGTGCACCGTGGACACGTTCGTCGTCGGTTCGGCGTGTGGGGCGTTTGCGCGTGCCTGCTTGCCGTGGCGCAGGAAATTCTTGAAGTTCTGTATCGCGGCCATGTTTAGTGGTGCTGTTGGTGGAGTGCAGAGAGCGGTGTTGGGCGGTTGGTGGGGGGAGGGTGAAAGAAGAATGCGGAGGGCAAGCGCGGCGACAACTACTGTGCGGACGCAGTAGTCTCGACCGGGAAAGCTCTCGCGGGTCTTGAGAGCGAGGGAGAGAAATGTCGACGACGTAGTGGGTGAAAGAGAAGGGTCATGATGCACATGTCGCCAGAACAAGGCGTGCTCGGCGCTACCTGCGTCATAACGCTTGGGCCCGTGAATTATGACGATGCCGACATCATCGCCAGCTTCCACCACCCACCCGCACCTCACTTGGGGGCATGCCAAACGTGCAGACACAGGTGCAGACACTTGAAACGAGAGGGCAAGCCACAGGCTCACTCACCTCGATAACGGGCATCCTGCCTCTGCCTCTGTCTCTGGCTCTGGTGGGCGACCGCTGCCGGCGGCACTGCATGCGCTCTGTTCTCTCCAGGCGGTCCGAAGCGCGCTCTACGCGGGCACGCTGTGGGTTGCTCCGCCTCGGATGGGAGCACAACGATGACGCCGCCCGTCGCTCTATGCCTCGCCCCGTCTGGAGATCTCGCTAGGCGCCGTGCAAGGGCTATCGGATACGGTTGGATGTACAAGGACGAACGCGGATGCTCTCGACGTGTTTCGATCGCTTGTTGTATGGCTCCGCGGGGGGAGCAGGGGGCCCCAATGGCCTCTGGGGCGATGGTTCGGATCTCGATGTCGTCTGGCGGGGCAGCTGCAAGGAGTCGTGAAGGTTAGTTTGTGGTCCCAACCGACGCAAGATGGTGTCTTAGAACCAAGGGGTAACCAAGGGCCTCACGCTCTGAGATATCCATCTAATACTTCGCCCCGGCGAGCGACGGACGGGAGCGTCGGCATGGGCGTCCCAAGCACGATGGTGTCCTCTGGGCCACAAGTTCTTGCGCCACACGACAAATGCCTCGCTGCTCGCCTTGGAAGTTGACGCTCTCGAGCATCAACCAGCAGGGCACCACCCCTGATAAGGTTTGGTCGCGCGTCACAGCCAATTCCGCCTCTATGCCAACCTCCACTGCGCTTCTACCGTGTCCTCACTCTCTCGCTGTCAACGACGTGTTGGAGGATCGCTGCTGCAGGGTCTTCACGGACCCGGCGAGCATTACGTCACCCCACCCGTGCGGCTGGCGGGCGATCTTTGCCGAAGATGCTGAAACACATCACGTGCAGCCTGACGTTTGCGGCGCGGCCGAAGGTACGCACATCATAGACAACATTGAACGGCATTGTCTATCACTCTTGGCTTCCACAGCCATTACTCATGCAGGGCTAATGAGTCTCGTCGGCGTCGTTTCTGCCCTCATCCGGCACCTGGGAGCTGTGACTGCGGATCACGTGGAAGTTGCGCTGCCACTCGCACGTGCATCTTGGCGATGTCGGAATATTGTAACTACTGACGCTTCTTTGGTACCGTACACCTACATTCCATCTTTCCGCACAGCCGTCCATATGCCGACGGCTAACAGGATAGCCCGTCCACCAAGCATTTCGGCATCCAAGCTGTTTTGGCGGATGCTTCTCTCACTCATACGCGTGATACCTTAGGCACGTCGCACTCCAATAGTTTGCACCTCCCGCTGCCCAATACACACCTTGGACATAGCGCCTCATATTCTCTGGCAACGTGGACTCGTCGCCCATCAACTCCTCCCCGAGCGCCATAGCGTCTTCCTCGTACTTCATCACGAGCCTCTTGACTTTCGCCCTTGCCTCTTCAACTGATAGCCCCTCAATTTTCTGCAGCGCCGTCACTGTATCCACCGGATATCCTAGTCCCTTCTTGAACGCCGCCATCTCTTTCGGGAGGCTCCAGTAGTCGTTCGCCAATGTACACGCGAGGCCAACCGGGCGTAGTTTTCCCTCGATGGCCGCGACTTCTTCGGCCGTAACGTCGATGTCGGACCCGTAAGCTGCCATAGCGCTCATAGGCGGAAACCCAAAATTGTTGAGACGATAGGACAGGAACTCGTCGAGGGAAGTGAAGGATGAAATATCGCGTTCCTGCGTGTTCTCGAGCCAGTTCACCCACGTGCTCAGCGTGAAGAGGGCTTGGCGACGGTCCACGGCAAGGAACATTTTGATGACATGGGTGAAGAGATGCTCGAGGGGGGTTTCGGGTGTGAGTGTTGCTTCGCTTTGGATGATCTTCTTGATCCGCACATGGACCTTTCGCGCTTCTTCCCGCGTCATGTATTCTGCTTTATCTATTGTCCATCAACGTCTTACTACCAACTCGGAAACCGCAGCTTCTACCTACCATCCAGAAGAAAAAAAATAGTGTACAGCCAAGTAAAGGCTTTGATCCGCTCAGGTCTTGTCCCCGGATACGCAAGTCCCAAATAATCCCCTACAATGGGGCACTCCGTACACATGTTGGTTTTGATCAGGCCATCCTGCATGTACTCTTGCCAGAGATTGCGTATCTCGTCTCTCGCTTCTTCAACAGGTGTAAGATTGTGCGGGCGCCGGACCGGGAAGATCGTGAAAGAGCCATGAGCTCGTACCTCCAAGGGCGTGAGGGGCGTCGAGAAACATGCGTCGGCTTCAAAAGGGGTGCTAGGAGCTACCATACTGTGGGAAGCATTAGACCCGGCTGCGTGGTCGAGGGTGGTTGGCATATTCGAAGAGGTGAGACAGAACGTCCATCTACTGTGCAAATATTTCGCGCAGCGGACCGGGCATATATAGCCCCACATTAAATTGGATTACGTGCCGCCTTCCCTGTTAGACCCAGAGTATATGTCTACGGCCCCGTGTACAGGGGGTCGTGTTGGGCGTTTAACTGATGCATTACTCTACTATTGACTGCCTGGTTATCAACCCTACACAAAAAATACCTACTATATTATCAGCGTATGCCTGTTTGCACACCTTCTATTTTTGTGTTTAGCGCGTTACAATCGGCCCGTGCGTAATCTGATTCGATTGCGTTCGTGCGAGGTGTAAACGCATGTATCTTGCTCATGCATATGTAGTACTACATACTAGTAGTTGCTTACTCTCATGTCAACGTGGCTTGCGCAACTTCCACTCCACTATCAAAAGCTCATGTAATACGATGGTGGTTTGCATGTTGCGGTACTGGCACGAGAAGATATTTAGGATGTGGAAAACAGGATCTACAGAATTTACATTTGGCCCTGGCATGCGGCGATTGTGCTCGTACGAGTCAGTGAGGACCGACAGTTATAACACTGTACTTTGCTTATATGCATGGGTTTATTTGCGCGCGGGAGGTTGAGTCGTGCTATTGGAAGACGTGTAGTACCAACACTACTACTACACTATAGCCTATGTATGCGAAAGTTCAACCTACTACAACGCCGTATTGGCGTCGCTATGCCGCAAACCTACGTATTCTTCCTACCGAATTATATGAGGGCGGCAGGGCATGTCTGGTCCGGGCTTCACATGAGTCGTGTTTCAGGTGTTTGGCGGGAATAGCGACTCAACTTTGTGGGGTTCCACTGCCACCGCGGTAGCGGATGTGAGTGCACATGTGGAGAGCGAAAGATCCTGGATGGCACGAGGTCGTGGGGGATTTGCTAGGCTGGGTGGGACTAGTGTGAACATGAGGTTCAACATGTCGCGGTTTCTACATGCTCTTTTCTTCATCAATACTATAGAGATGAACTTTACTCTTAATTATTTGTCAGCTCTTTGATAGCCTGGCGGATGCATCCTAGAGCTTTCGACGTCCGCTGCAACTGAAGAGTGAGCAGTCATCCTTCGGAGTATATTTTCTGCATTGGGGACCACTAATTTTTCCAACCCGCAAAGAAGCGTTGAGAACGGCCACTCCGTCACGATGGATTGGCCAATTGGGATTTCTTCGGTACTAGCCCATGCGCGATGTTACCTAAATGCGGACATCTCCAGGTTTCTCCGCTCTTGGCTGCTTGGCAACCACAGCTTCTCCACGCCTTCAACCTTAACGCCGGCACAGCTGGACCAACATCCGGGTCACATACCGCCGAGGTGTTCTGCCGGCAGCAGGCTAGCGGCGATGACCTAAGTAGCTCCTTGGAAGGTCGGCAAATAATGGCGGAAGCTTTGAGGGGTGTCCGAAATATGGGAAAGTATATAAGCATGATGATGTCTGGTAAGACCAGGGAGTGTATCGACTCAATCCGTTACTTCAATCACCATGAGGTTCTCTACGTGTCCCGGGCGGAAACAAAATTCCTTCATATCCCTTCTCGTTGCTACCACCATCATACCTTCTACTTCATGTTTACCGGAACACAACAGGATAACCTCTCGGCATTCCGTGATCAGGAGGTCCACGAATGGGACTCTACCGTATCAAGATGCGTCTCTCTGCATCGAAGAACGGGTCGAAGATCTTCTTCAAAGGATGACGCTGGAAGAGAAGGCCGGGCAGCTCTTCCACACGCAGATCATGATGGGTCCGAACGGCACTCTAGATCAAGGTAACGTGCCCGCGCGAAGGAACAGCACCGAAAACATGGTTGGCGAGAAGCACATGACGCATTTCAATCTGCTTGGAGAGGTTCAAGACGTGCGGACCAACGCCGAATGGTACAATCTGTTACAGGAGCGTGCTATGTCGACGCGCCTTGGGATTCCAATCACGCTTTCGTCGGATCCTCGTCATGCGTTTACGGAAAACATTGGTACCGGGTTTGCGGCAAACCAGTTCTCTCAATGGCCCGAGAGCTTGGGTCTTGCGGCTCTTCGTGATCCGGAGCTCGTGCAAAAGTTCGCAGAAATTGCGCGCGAAGAGTACAAGGCTATCGGCATTCGGTCCGCTCTCCATCCGCAAATCGATCTGACAACCGAGCCGCGCTGGGCCAGGATAGCAAACACCATGGGAGAGGATGCGAATCTTACCTCTCAGCTTGTCGTTGCATACCTCAAGGGTTTCCAAGGTGAAGAGATTGGCGCTCACTCAGTGACAACCGTGACCAAACATTTCCCCGGTGGTGGCGCAATGGAGAATGGTGAGGACAGCCACTTTACATATGGCAAGAACGCCACGTACCCTGGAAACAACTTCGAGTATCATCTCATCCCTTTCAAGGCTGCTATTGCTGCCGGTGCGAGGCAAATGATGCCCTACTACTCTCGTCCCATCGGGACCGAATACGACGAAGTTGGTTTCTCGTTCAACAAGGGCATCATCACAGATCTTCTGCGCGGCGAGCTAGGTTTCAAGGGCATCGTGGTTAGCGACTGGGGCCTCATCACTGACACTGTCATTCGCGGCCAGGACATGCCCGCTCGTGCCTGGGGTGTGGAATATCTAAGTGAATTGGAACGAGCGGCCCGCATCCTCCAAGCCGGCGTTGATCAATTCGGAGGCGAGCAGCGACCAGAACTTATCGTCGAGTTGGTAAACACCGGCGTCATCTCCGAAGACCGCTTGGACGTTTCAATCCGCCGGCTCCTCCGCGAGAAGTTCGTTCTCGGTCTCTTCGAGAACCCCTTCGTCGATGTCGACGCCGCCGTCCAGGTCGTCGGAAACCCCTACTTCGTCCGACTCGGCTACGAAGCACAAAGGAAAGCGTATACCTTGCTTAAGAACAACGATGACATGCTCCCACTCAAGAACACCGCAAACATGACCTTCTACGTAGAAGGCCTCAACGCTTCCTACCTCGAAGCCCGCAACCTCCGCGTAGTCTCCACACCCGCCGAAGCCTCCTTAGCACTCGTCCGTCTCCAAGCGCCCTACGAGCCGCGCCCTGGTGGCTTCGAAGCCGCCTACCACGCCGGCTCTCTTGAGTACAACGCCACCGAGAAAGCACGCCAAGCAGCCATCTACAGCGCCGTGCCCACCATCGTTGACATCTATCTCGACCGCCCCGCTGCGATTCCCGAAATAGCCGAATCTGCGGCTGCACTGCTAGCCAACTTTGGCGCTAGCCCCGAGGCGTTCTTGGATGTCGTGTTTGGAGAGGGAGGCGCTGAGCCTTTGGGCAAATTGCCATTTGATCTACCCAGGAGTATGGCGGCTGTTGAGGCGAGTCAGGAGGATGTGCCGTTTGATACTGAGGATCCTGTCTTTCGGTTTGGAGATGGGTTAAGGTATAAGGAAAGCTGTTGATATTACCTAAGTTGGTAATAACGCGCTACTCAAGGTAGCGCTAATAATAAAATGTTAAGTTGAGTGCATCAACTGTGCTTTTTAGTAATCAAAATATTCGATTGTATACACACATGCATCTTGACAGGTAAACCGAGGTATGTGAAGGCACGAGCAACGTTTACTAATAAGTCGGGCCGCCGATTTTCAAGCCCAATTACCTCTTAGCACGCCATCATCATTCAAGGCTATGCTCCGGGCCGATGTACTCTATACTCCGCGATTAACATTGCGCATGGCTGTTATCTTGACTTCCTGCGCGCAAGCTCACCTAGTAGCTGAGGCCGACGACCTTTACCATCCTAGCCCACTCCGGCATCGCCGCCTTCATCGCTAGCCCCAATTCAGGACCTCCAAATAAAATGATGAAAGCAGAGTACAGCAATACAGGTTTTGTCTGTGGCTACTTGTGGTGTTGGACCAATCCGAAGCGGTACATCCTTTTAGCCGAGGGCAAAACAGGGAACGATTTCATATATCTAAGATGTTATGGGATCCCCTTGCCCCTCCTCTTCGGGCGATGTTCTTGCCGAGCAAATGAATAGAGTGCTAGCATGTGCTTCCGGTGGTTCAAGATCTTGGCTTCCTAGATTTAGGGTATTTTATTACCGGTGTTCCCAAGAAAGACGGTTGTACAACTATCTTCATCACGTTCGAAATACCTCGATTCTAATCATCAAGGAATATCCTTCTCGCTCAAAGATATGAGGCCTTACGCATTGGCAAAAGCTCTATTGTTTCAACTCCTTCTTCAACATGTTTCCGCCGCCAACATAAGGAGCATCTTCCTATTCAAGGATGTAATGAAATCGAATACCACCGCGCTGAAAACATCCGGCTTCAACACCCTCATCATGTTCGGCGTCGGCATCCTCAACAACGGCGACATCATGTACTACTCCAACACGCCGGGAAGCAAGGACGTCCTGGTAGCATCCAACGGAGCCTACGTGGGCGGCGACGCGCTCGCCAGCAAGGTCCGCTCGTTCAAAACCGACAGCGGCACCGGTGTCAACCGGCTCGAAATCTCCATGAACGCCCAGAATGTCGGTGCGCTCATGTCCAAACCAGGACCTGGCGCCGAGACACCACTATACCTCAACTTCAAAGCACTGAAAACAGCATGGAATCTAGACGCCGTCAACAACGACGACGAGTCCATATACGATGTCTCTAGCACCGTCGCTTTTGCAAACATGCTAGGGAAAATCGGATACAAATATACCATTGCGCCGTACACCAACACGGGCTTCTGGACCACCGTTGCATCGCAGCTCAACAGGGGCCTTAAAGAGCCGGACCTGCTCCTAGATAGGGTTTACCTACAGTGCTACGACGGTGGCGCAGGGAATGACCCCGGAAACTGGCAGAAAACGCTAGGGATGAAGGTCGTGCCGCTCGTGTGGGTTACCAATGACTCGAAGCCGTCTTATGGCACGACGGCTGCGCAGGCCCGGACTAAGTTTTCTGGATGGAATCAGCGAAGTGCGCTTGGTGGGGGAGGGTATTGGAATGATTATGATATCGAGAAGATGGGGTTGTCTTATAAGCAGTATGGCGATGTTTTAACTAGTATCTTTCCATGATGGTTCTACATCGGCTGGGCTATAATACAAATACCTTGTGTAGCTTTCGGTTCAGAATACCGTGTTTGGGATGTGGTGTTCGCTAATGCCTTGGGCTTATACGTATGGTGTAAAAGATGTAAAAGATTGAAGAAATAGGGAACGCACAATCACTGCTTAGCACTAAGGATTAGTCGCGGTTCTCTGTCTTGGTATAATAGAAGAGTATAATGCTGGAGAGTTGGTTGTATAAAGAATAATTTAAGTTTGGGCAAGGGCCGAAAGTGGCTTGACTTGGGCGCGGCTTAGTGTAAGGACTAGCCTAGCAACTAGCTAGCCGCAACACGCCTCCACCTCTTTTGTATGAACACTTATCAAACCTCGATACATATGGATACGTTGGCATTATGGATGAATAAGGAGGTGCAAGGCGGGGTGGCTTGGCAGGGTTGCTGCCTGCGAACCTAACCCAGTGGCAAGGAAGCGTGGGCCTGATATTTAGCGACGCATTCGAGACATCGACCAGGACCTTGTGGGAAGAGTGGCAGCTCGGCGGAAATTTCGGGGCTAGAGCCGTCAATAGCGACGCTGCGGACCGCTGTCTGAAAGACCACGGCTGCTCTCGTCCAACTCAAATGAGAGCTGCAATACCAAGACCAAATTACCACCTAGATCGGATATCTTGTCTTTGAATGCATGGGCTCGACAAGGTCTAGAGAGCTGTTGACCGTCTGTGACTCGACTACGTTACTGTCTGGCAGAAACCAGTCGAGTCCGGGGTACTGACGAGATCAGAAACGGCTGAACATGTCGTGGCCGTCCAGGCCAGCCGCTATGAGCCGCATGGCTGGGAAGAGCCAGTGACGACCCCAGGGCGCGGCCGCCGACAGAGAAAGGACACAACGTATGGCCATTACCATAAGTAGAAAAAAGAAGCGGCGAGAAGACGACGACGACGGCATAGCCCTGGAGGAAAAGCCCAGCCTCAGGGATGATCCCGAACCCTGTTCGCGTCAAGGGCAAGCGAGGGCCGGGTGGTGGAGCCGAAAGCAACAGTGTCGAAGGCAGCACAGCCAAGAACGATCAGACCAAGGGCGAGGAGCCGTGCATTGGGGATAGACAATACCGGTGTAGATAATAGTAGACTGGGGCGATGCGCAAAGATTACCAGAGCGGGTCGGACGGGGGGCTAGAGTTAGAGTAGAACTGGTATTGCTATTATACTACGTAACTTTCTCTATATTTAATATATTACAGAGGGGTAACAAGAAAAAATAGCTACCTAAGAAATAACGATATTTAAAGTCTAATAACTTTCTTATTAGTAAAGCTATAATTATAAAATTTAATTTATTCTAACGAGAAAAACTAGTAGATTTTATCTATAATATAGCCCTTAGCTTAGTAAGTTTATAGCTTAGTTTATAATATCTTAAGCTTAAAACTTTTTTTAAAACTTTTTTAAAGCTCTATAACTTTTCATTTAAACGTTCATACACTTGCCGAAGGCTATTCTCTATAGTCTATCTACGCCTCGGAACCGCTCTCATCACTACTATCAGTAGATTCGAGCTCAAGAATTTCTACATCTAGAGTACTCTTTCTCCTCTGCCTCTTCTTTAGTCTTTCCTTTTTCTTCCGGTTGGTCCGGCGGTTTCTTTGGATTTCCTGAAAAACTGCTTTTGGATCAAAGGAAAATTCACCAGCGGCATTTATTACGACTGGCGAGACGAGACCAACATCGAGCAGAAGCATAAACACCGTCATAACCGCCGTGAGTCCCTTGTCTATCCCGCGCAGCCAAAGTAGAACGATCGGGCTCAAGACGGCAGCAACCACCGCTAGCACAAGCACCAAAGGGGCGAACAGGAGGACGGCATTCTTCGCCACGTCCCTTGATGCGTGCCCAATTGCGTTTCCGAGCCAGCTCAGGAAGAGGCGTGTAGGTATCGGCTCGTTGTACTGCAACTGTGCTTCGTCACGGATCCGATTGAAGGTTTTGTTCTTGTACTCAATGAGTCGGGAGCTGCGGATGCTAAGACGCACGGCGTACGCCATTATGACAAAGGCGATTGCGACGAGTGCGAAACGGTACATGGGCACCCCGCCTTCAAGCTCGTGCACTTGCATACTAAAAACACTGGCCACGAAGGACAGCGGTATGAAGACGAAAGCGAGCTCGGTAAGCTTAGAGACGCTTTCGGCTTCAGCAATGCTCCGCCGAGAGTCTACAATCTGCATCTCCGCGCGCAGTGAATCAGAGGACTTATCGATGAGGTCCATGCAATTGCGCACCGCTTGCTGAGTGTCTTTTGTCATCTTCTCCGAAGGCAGCTCGCCGCGCTGGTTTAGCGAGAAGGGGTGTGTGTCTGAATGATACCCATAGTCGACAAACTCGCGCAGCTGTTGTTCAAGCTCGGCCAAACTAAAATTGATCCGGTACAACAAATTCCTCCAGAATGTCACACGGCGTTGCATAAGATCCTCATCCAGGGTTCCTTTGCGGATGCGACGTAGGGACACCCGCACGATATCCACGAGGCTAACAGTGTCGTCACGGATAGCTCGGACGAGTCCATGGAACGGATCGTATACTGTTTCCTTTCCCTTGGCAGACCCCATCAGGTAGTACTCGAGCTCTTCCAACGTCGAGGTGGGCAACTGGAGGCTCTCAATGTATCCGCGCACACGCGAAGCAGTGAACTTGTCGCTTCCCAATGCGGTTGAAGACCTGGCTCTAATGGGGATGTATGGCACAAAAGGCCCAGTGTTTTTGACGGTGAGCGACGCCTGATCTGGTTCGGCGCCCTGGGGGGGAACCGCTGTGATAGAAGATTTGCGGCCGTGTGACTTTGGTGCTCCTTCATCTCCAGCGCGGGCAGCATTCTGCGTATGCTCTAGAATGGTTCTCGTGGCCCGTCGTCTGAGGGCTGCAGGGGGAAGGTCTTCTTGTGGGTCAATCTGTCGTGGTCTGTTCTTGTCTCCAACTATTCCAGCGACTGGTGGTGGTGGAGGAGGCGGAAGAGGCGGAGAAGAAGAATCAAATCTTAGAGGTGGTGGCGGCGGTGGCGGAAGAGGCGGAGAAGCGAAATCAAATCTTGGAGCTGGTGGCGGTGGAGGCGGCGGAATCCAGTTACGCACATTCATACCTCCTTTAGACCTTGAGCTCCGACCTTTGTTCTGCTTTGTTGTACGAATAATTGCGAGTGTTGGTGGTTGTTGTCGCAGGTACCCACCATCATCCTCATAATTTTCCGTGGCATCGACAACAACCGGCAAAGGATCGAGTAGCAGAATCACTGAGAAGATTAGAAAATCATCCAAAAGGAGACCATCTCAGAGGATTTTTGTACCAAACTTGCAGCCGTCGATATCCCGAGTCCAGACTGTAGCACGTTCTTCCCATGCTACGGGATACGGGTTACCGGAGTCGTAGTGGTGATCGCCAGGCTCCGGGGAAAGGTCGAGAACCCGCCTCCAGATGTTAGTGAGCGTCTCGAGACGTATTTTTTGGCGTCTGGTGTCGTCGTAAAAGCTGCGAACAGTCGGCCTCTGCCTCGTAATCAGCCTCATTCGAAACCGCGGTGTCATAGGAATGAGCGGCAGAACCGGACGAAACCATGTGATTGAGGAGTATCCTTGACCTGATGAACGAGTGTTCCACGGAGTCGCCGTATTATGCGATTCCGCCATTTTGTATCCCGAGCGGTCCAAATGTTCTTCGAATACATGCGGGGGTATCTGAAATGTTGCTCCAAGTAAGTCGATCAGTGGAGGACTAAGATCCTCAATGATGATGATTCGCTGCAAGCAATTATCAGATACGTGCTTTAATACATCTTTGAATTCTCGAAAAGGTGGCGGTGCTGTGCGGCTCTTCCACGGCTCGTGTCGGTGCCGGAGCGGAGGATCCCCCGGGAGCCCTTCCAAGTGATCAAAAAAAACGATACGCGGACTCCACCTGTGGCGACATAAGTCCGTGCCGATGTTTTCAAAGGCGAAATGAACAGCTAGTTGATTAATCTTGTCCCGATACGCACGGACTTCAGGTGCGCTTTCCTCTTGTAATGGATGCGGTGTTTGCGCTGCTTTCGACCTTTTCTTGGATTTGGGGGCCCCGGAAACCCACTTCGACAAGCGGCTCGGCTCCCTCTTCTGCCGAGCGACAGGTTCTGGCAAAGGAATATCTTCAGGACGCAGCATCAGCCGCTCCAAAGACTGTCCGGGGGGCAACGCTTCTCGATCCAAAGGATCCAATGACGCAAGTGACGACCCTGCAGAAGATGGGAGCGGCACTTGGCTTGCTTCCTTAGGACGCAGCCATGATTGATATTTAACCTTCTTTTGCAGATTCTCGAGGGAGCGATTGTCGAGACCCTCGACACTTGCTTGATTTGCGGTTCCACGGGTACTTTGTTGGCCATCGGGCCTTTCGTCACGCGTATCCTGCGGTTCATGTCTCGCATTGTTGTCGACGCCATCCGCAGGCCGAGCGCGTTCTTCCGTTGGCTGCTCAAGCTGATTCTTCGACCGTCCTCCACTCCTCGATGCAACTACTCGGTTCTCATCAAGATCATCGCCTGATTCGCGTTCCTGTTGAGTTCGGGGTGGATGTTCGGACATTTTGTTCCCAGGGCGACCGGCGTGAGGCCTGCTTCCCACCGTATTTTCTTCACTGTTGTGATGGAAGCCAGTACTGCGTGCTTCTCAGATTTGCTCGCGGCGGTCTATCATTCCCTATTGATCCTGCCTTTTCAGAAGCATGCGCTCCGCGAATTTATCATGGTAACATTCGATGGAGGATGATGGGTGTTAGGCGACGCGAATCCTCGCGAGGGGCTGTCTCCCATCTCAGTCGGGCTTACCGGCTAATCCCGAATTTGAGATACTACTAGCCGAATTGGGTAGACGGAAAAGGCTGGCAGAAACTTTTCAATTGGCGGATTAGGTCTCAGACCCACTGCGCGCCTCAGCTGAACCTCATTTCGATTGATTTTGGACTCCTAAAAGCTCTAACCAATCACTACCGACTTGGCGGGGTAGAGCGGGCTACCGAACGTTCGCGCACGTGCGGCCTGGCATCCCAGCCTCCTTAATCAACGCCAGCCCTCGAAGAGTTCCACTTTCAGTCTTCCTCTGACAAAAGCAGATTGCTTCTCTCGATCGTGGTGTAGCTCCCTCAGCATGAAACTGAGGTGGATTGTCTCTTTCCAACGTAGGCGGACCCATGGTACTTTCGTTGGTGCTATTGACACGTGCGCCAGGCTTAATTCCCTTCTTCGGCTATCACCATGCACTTATGGCATTCTTATGTATCGCTATTATATTATCATGTAAGAAAACTCAGGCCCCTTCGAGTCACGCCGGTGTAGCATCCAGTGCTGACTGTTTTGGTAGCCATTATGCTTGCAGGATGCTCTAGTTATTCATCCATGACCAACATATACGTTCTCGGCTTCTCATACATCAATTCCACGCCATCCGATCTTAGTCCGATCGGCAGAAATCTCTCTCAGACTCTGAGCGGAATGAAAGGCTCCGCCCAGCTTGAAGTCCGTACCGGGTACTTTGGCATGTGCGTGCGCCAACGCGGTATCGTGTGGCTATGCAGTTCGGATGCAAATGGATTGGCACAGCAGTTTGGGCCCGAGAATGACCCACTTGATTTAATAGGAACGGCGGCAAGATTCAAGGACGATGTGATCTTCTCCGGGCTTTTGATCATGTCGGTCATTCTCGCCTTTTTCAGCACACTCCTGATGGCGACTTTTCCCGGCTGGCACGAAGAGCGTGATGATACCGAGTCCGACAGCGATCTCCAGCAATTTCCCTCCCGGCCCGTCTCTCAGCTTGCTCTTTCGTGCGCCGCCGTTGCCGCGATGCTGAGCCTCGTTGCTACCGTATGGCAACATGTTGGCGCTGTAGGCGCGGCGGCGATGGCGGAAACAGCAAATTATGGCAATGTGAAATCGAGTATTGGTGCCGGGTCGATGGCCATGGCATGGACTAGCTTCTCTTTCACGATAATTGCAGCAATCGGGCTGTTCGTCCTGGTCTAGTCTATTCGTCTGTTAGACAGGCTTACAGGTTAATGAGCAGTCCCATATTCGGTACTCCCTACAAAATATGATTGATGCGGACTTGATCTTGAAATCGATCGTCGATAGCGTGGACAATTATGCGGCAGAAGGCGTATGGATCACAGCAAGAAGAGAGTCGGCGTCCCAATGCAAGGACATTGAGGGATGCTATCCTGGAGGTTCCTCCAGACCCAGCCACGAGTTCAGTATTCTATTGCGGACGCTGTAAAGCAGGGCAGCTGAAAATATTGCGTTGGATGGAGCAGCACTGACACCAACGCGCAAGGTGGACACCACGGCAAAGCACTCCAGGCTTTCGTTTATTTCCTTTGTTAAGCATAGCGTTAGACAGCGGATAAGAGAAGTTCTTTACATCTCGATTAGTGCATGCTGTCACGAAAGGAATTAGAGGTCGAACACGTCCTAGAAGAGTTAGGACGGCTGATGGATTGGTCTCATTGGTCGGGTGCCGCCGCGAAATGTCGTTCTATTGTAGCCTACTGTATGCATCGATCTTTCCATATATAGGACGTCAGAAACGCGTATAGACTCGACTTCCGCTCGCACCCAAGTAAAACATTGCGCGGTGATGATCGCATCAAGTAAGCATTTGGTAGCATGGTCGCAATAACCCAGCAATGACATTTCCAGGCCCCCCGTGCTTTATCTTAGCTTGTATCCTTCCCATCACATCGTATTCCCCTTCAATGAGCCGAGACTAGAGCTCGCTGCGGCTTGGTCTAGGAATCGGCGCGCCGACTCGAGAAGCATGAAGACGTGGTTGGGCTCGATCCGCTCCATCGGTCAGCGGAAGGGCAACGGCGGATCTCGGCGCTTAGGGGCGGCGTGATGATATGGCTCTACATCACAATGCAAGCCTAACTAAATCAAACAAGCTTACAAGCTAGAAGAGGAGGTGATTATTGGATATATACTCGACCTAGATACGCGAGGATTTGCGCCCTCTCTAGGAGCTGTACGGGATATGGCGGATAAACTACTCGCTGCGCCAGGCAGGCACGCGGGTACCGAAAAAAACGCCCACCGCGAAAGGCCGCGTCATCCGTACCCACAAAATCTATCAACACCTACCCCCCACAACGCTTCTATATATACTTTTTGAGGTTGCACATCTATTCAAGATGTCGAAAAGAGGCATTACAAATTTTGATACCCCTAAAAAGGCTCGAATAAAGGGCGTGGTAGATTTCAACGACGCGCATGGGGATTCCCTACTATAAAAACGACGTATTCCGATTCAACGGCGTCTCTAAGGAGCAGGGCTACGCTATACTTTCTCAAGACAATCGGCTCGCTGATATGACTCCTCATAACTCGGAGCTAAATAAGGAGAACCGTGGCAGGCCTTCTATCCTTTCTACAAAGGATCTACAGCGCCGTGATCGATTTCTTCAAGATATAGGATGGGATGCGCGCGTACTTATCCGGGCTCAACTCGCTGAAGAATTTGATTTAGGCTGCTCTAGGCGAACTCTCAAGAAGCAATTAGGCTTAATGGACTATAGTAAGTGCGTTGCATGTAATAAGGGATGGGTGAGCAAACATATAGCAAAAGCGCGAGTCGAATTTGCTAGGGATATGCTGGCCGCTAGATCCTATATACTGGCGACGTGTACGATTCTCTGATGAGCTCCACTGGAGTATAGGCCCTGAGGGCAAGATGAGGATTATCAGGGAAACCTGGAGAATGCTATTGTTCGGATTGTATTCAGCATACACTGAATCGAGATGATGAGAGAGCTCTACAGCGTCAACACTCCTGGGCGGCAATAGGCTTCGACTTCAAGTCAGATATCTATTTTTACAACGTTCCTGGTAACAAGAATGGAAAAATGAGCCTACGCGTCTACAGAGACGCTATCCTCGAGCCTATCATTAAGCCCTCGCTAGATAGAGGGGATGACTTTGTTCTAGAGGAGGATAACGATTCTGGCCACGGCACTGGGAAATCGAATATAATATGCACCTGGAAACGAAAAAACGGCCTTGATAGCTACTTCAACTGCTCCTCATCCCCAGATCTCTCGCCAATAGAGAACCGTTGGCAACCTCCAAAACAGTTTCTCAAGTTTCCTCACTGGGATGAGTTCGAGACTCGAGAGCTTGTAATAGAAGGCTGGGGCAATATATCTCAGAAATTTGCCAATAAGCGCGTGAATGGCATGCCCAGAGGTTGCATGACTGTATTGATATGGAGGGCGAAATAACTAGGTATTGAGCCCGCAACACCAAGAAATACCTGTATATAACTAATTATATATAATCTCAAAGCTTCACACAGCTCTAGTTCAATATCTCATGAAAATGGCTACAAAAACCACGTTTGTAGGAGATTTTGTATTGATGGGGGGTCGCCAAGCGCATTTCGCGGTGGGCGTGTTTTCGGTACCCGCGTGGTAGGTAGATATTAACTAGCCTACAAACTTCGTCAAGCGAACCAATAGCCTGTGAGGATCCTGATACTATTCGAGCCTGGTTTACGCTAGTAGCGCGTACTAAGGCTACCTATGGTATTGGTAATTAGACTACCTATGACTTCGATATGACTAGGTTTCGTGTTGGAATACAAATCGGAGGCTGATGGGGATTGAATTCCGCACTACCAAAATCAGGCTGAGGACAGTTATAGACGAGATGCTTCAGTTCCGCAACGTAAACTTTCGCAGTAGATTGTGGCTCTTGCGGAATTCTCGGACGCTCTTTTGTCGTTATTTTTGTCGATAGTTCGAGAGTTGAGGGAGCCATTCAGCCAACGAGTCTTCCTTTGTACCTGAAAACAACCTCACATTGCTGAACGTCAGTTTCCCAGTGTGGCTCAATGTGTGATGCGAAGTCCTCTCCAACGATTTTGTGATCGACCTCGTCAATGGCTTGTGTCGGATAGCATCAGAGGCTTGCCTATATTCGAATCCTGGACATCGCTGCTGATAATACCTTTGGCAGGCTGCTACTCATTCGATTTTAAGGGCATCTGAATACAATTGTTAGAGCTAATTAGAGGTAGCGAAGCGCGATCTCTGAGAGGTTAGAATCGCGGCGAAAAACCGCGTAAAATGGCAACAATTAGACCAACAGAGGATACAAAAGGGCCGCGTCATGTAGGCGAATAACGCTCGCGACGCAGTTACTGCGCGAGGAACTCGTCAGGGGGAAGAAACTACTGTGGGGGTGCGACGGCGGCGTTCGCGGGCCCCGCACCAGCACCCTCAGAAGGCTCTCACAGCGGCTTCAGTCAGTGGTAGACCCTCGATTATGCCCCTGACTATACAAAATAGGCTGATGCTCCGACATCAAACTGCGATAAAAGCGGCTCTCGCGTTGATATTTTACTCGTTTAATGATCATTCCCGGGCACGTCTTGCATTGAGCTGCGTAGGGCCAAGGGGAACCCTTAGCGCGTGGGACGAGTACCGGGTACCGCACGGAGCGGCACAGGCTTGGGTCGGCCCGATCACCTTTGGAACCCCGGTCACTCAATCCTACGGCTGCTTAAGGCCCGCTGCCTCCCCTGACAAGAATATGCATATAAAAGCTTATACTTCAATTTTTAGAAATATTATAAAGTGGTTGTTGGTGGTGGGTATAGCACCTCTACTGTGTACAAACTCCTACTGTGTTTTGAGATATTTAAGTTTGGAATTGAGGCCTGTTTGGTGTATTTTGGGGGGTGACTGCTCGCTTATATTGACAGCTCAACTTATAAAATACATTACTTTTAAGGCCTCAATTGTATTTCAAAAGAACTCGCTAAGCAATTTTCGTTGCAAGAAACTTTACGCCACATAAGCACTAAACCACTTCACCAAGAGGGGTTATCCTGGACTTTTCGCGTACTAGCAAACGCGGCCCGATTCGAGCGGGTGCCCTCTCTTATTAAAGCAGGTGCCTGCTAATCTCTCCCCTGTGTCTGTCTTCCTGACCTGCTGCAGATTTTCTTCTCTCATTGCCATATCCATTGATCTCCAGACGATGTTGCGCTCCTTACTTATGGCGGCCTTGGTGGCTGGCCAGGCATTGGCTTACGAGCAGACACTCGGTTTCAATGGCGCCGCCATTGTAGAGACCCGCTCACTGGAAGAGATCTACAAGGCCGCTTTGGCAGAGGGGGGTGTGGTCACTATGTGGCTCGGTGGCGACGAGCGCACCGATGAAGACGCCCTTAAGAAGGAATTTGAGACTCGCTTTCCTGGCATGACCCTCAATCTCACCACGGACCTGTCCAAGTACCATAATGGCCGATTCGATGAGCAGTTAGCCGCCAACAACGTCTACGTGGACAGCATCGCCTTCCAGACAGTGCACGACTTCCCCAGATGGGATGAGCAGGGAGCTCTGCTGCACTACGCGCCAGTCGGCTTTAATAATATCTACCCTCCCATGAGAGATGTTCGTGCCGCTTTCTACGGCATCCTGACTGTGGGCTGGTCGGGCAAATGGAACACTGACAAGTTGCCTGGCATTGCGCCACCTGTCGAGTGGGAAGACTGGCTGCGTCCTGAGTTCAAGGACAAGCTTGTCCTGACGTATCCCAACGACGATGATGCTGTGTTATACGCTTTTGACCTTATGTATGTCTTCCATCTCTCGATATAATCACTCATGAGAAAAGAGATGAACACACATGCACCCAGATAGCTGATAATAAGTGCCTAGTATGCAACAGTACGGCAAGTCTTGGTTCGAAAAATTGCTCAAGCAAAACCCTCGATGGGTTCGAGGCACTCGCACACCTGACACCATCATGGCGGACAAGAACAGCACATGGGCCGCGTCTTTCACTTCCGATGGCCTTTTCCCAACTTCCAATATTAATATCAGTCACCCGGTCCAGGGCTCCTTCGTCACCTGGTTTCAGCTTGCTGCCATTCCCAAGGACGCGCCACACCCAGAGGCAGCCAAGCTCCTGCACAACTATATGCTCACAAAGGAATGGCAAGCTACCCGTGGATCGTGGCCCGTTCGCAGCGATGTTCCTCCCCCAACCGGGTATCCCGCCATCTTCGAAATGCCCGGCACAAACATCACGTACTTTCGTGAGTGGATGTCGGACCGCTCCCGGCTCGAGAGGCTTCGGACCTGGTTCGAGGATAGGCTAGGTTCTGCCCAGGGACCCAGCCCTCTCATTGATGGCATATGAAGAGCAGAAAGTTAGGGAGTTGGAGAGATTTAATCAGTTAACAAGCGGTTTTCTCATTCGTTAATAGCTAAGATTACTCAATTAGCTTGCTTGTAGAGTATACTAAAGTAAAGATTTGTCTTAGCTTTTACAAAGTTGAAGAATGGATTGATTACTATTATATTACTTAATAATTATAGCATTTGATTTGGATTTGCATAGTGGGAGTCTCTTCAGAAGGTCCGCACGAAACACAGTAGGAGTTTGTACACAGTAG
>JASJFT010000174.1:23956-97836 GCA_030770425.1 Darksidea phi | reverse complement strand
CCCCCCCCCCCCCCCCCCCCCCCCCCCCCCCCCCCCCCCCCCCCCCCCCCCCCCCCCCCCCCCCCCCCCCCCCCAAGAGGAAGAAGCAGTCGCCGGTTGAAGAGAAGTTGGAGGCCCGGGTCAGATCCTTGCTAACGTCACTGGTCAATTCGCGAAAAGGGATGCAATCAAGCCAAGCCAAGACCCACACCCGTTGCGTGTAGACAGCTTGATTTGTTGCTTGTCACACGGGCGCAAGCTGGCGGCCAGCGGACGGGCGACCACAGGGTGTGAATTGAAGGGGCGTCGGCTGCAGAGGGTGCATATGCATATGGGGTACAGAGGGTGCTGGTGTTTTGATGTTCCGGCGTCTACACGCATCCCCGCCCTACTCAGGGTGGAAACGGCCAACTCGATCCCCGACGACGACGACGACGGCCCCACCACCACATGCGGCGTGTATTACGGTAGTATGGAAGTATGGAAGTATTGATGTATTGGTGTATTGGTGTATTGATAATAGCGTCGCCCGAGTGTTTCCCTGGGCGAGCAGCAAGCGTGAAACGGTTCGCCTGCCCGCGCGTGCAGATCGGAGGCAAACGCTGCAGTCCATTTGCCACCTGCGATTCGCCGGTCGTCTGCGCGTCCCTGAGAGCTCGCGTGGGCCAGCCAACCAAGCAAACCATGTGGCGGGCGGCGTTGGCGGTATGCTGCGCGCCAACAAGCCTACCGCTGGTCCCGACATGCCCGACATGTCCGCCATCTCAAGCCACAGCATCGGAGGCGTCGCCGTCTGCGTCTGCGTCTGCGTCTACGGCCTCAAACACCCTCGGCCAGCACCACGCCAAGCACACGCTCGCTATCGAAGCTTCCACGGCACTGTCCGACCCCGGCCCACCTGTCTCATTTCTCGTCTGCCGTCGCCTGCCGTCGCCTGCCCGACTCGAAATTGTCCCGAGTCCTCATTCTGCCAAGGCGAGTGCCAAGACAGTGCCAAGACAAGCCCTCCAACCCTCTTCGTCCTCCGTCACCATGAATGCCTCGAGGCCTTCGAGAGACGTTCAAAATATCTCCGCGCTAACATCTACCCCGGACTCGAGATCGGATCCACTCCACATGCGTCAGATACGAGGCGACTCTCGGGCTGCGCATCGGTGAATAAGCACCTACCCGCTGTCAACCCCGATCCGTTCACTCCCCACGTCCAGCTTACCTCAGTACGCTTCCCGTCATCCGCAAATGCACAGCACAGTGTCCCGTACGAACCGCCGGACTCGCTGCATTTGCACGGCCATCCGCCTCCCTATGGCCATCCAGACAGTCTTCAGCCCCTTCTACGACCTTTTGCAATCTTCTACAACCTTCTGCAGCTGCGGCACTTCCGCTTTTCCGCTTGTCCTGAGGCCAGTCGGTCAGACCTAAGATGAGGCACGTTCGCCGAAATCCACATGGCTGTGGACGCGGGTCCCGAACATGCCATAAATCACATGTCGCCTACCGATTGCATAGCCCACTTGGGGACATCATGCTGCTCCAAGAACGGTCGATCGGGGCGCACAGCTCTAGGGCTCGCATTGGGACTGCTCACCCGGAAAGCCACCGACGTTTTATCCGAACTTAGCCATCGTCGGGTGCGCCTTCCCCGGGCTGATGCTAGCACTCCTTTCGGATCAACAGCTACCTCAACACTCAAGGCCCGGCCTCCCTAGGAATTGACACAACTCGTCTTGCAACGGCAGAACAATGCTCTCGACAGCAGCTTGGAGGAATTCGGCAGACTGCAAGCTGGCTCCAGGGTCGGAGAAACACCGAAGGCAGTGGTTGACAGCCGTCGAAAACGCCGCTGATAAGTTCTCCTGTTCCTCCTCCGCCCATTCGTATGCCATCGCGCAAAGAGTCCATGGGTTGGCAACAAACCCGCCATCCTCGCCCTCCAGTTCGCGATGCCTCTCTGCGCTGACACCGAAGTACAGCTCTAAAAGAGCAATTGCCAGCGCCAGTAGAATCGTGTTCTTATTCTGAAATCCATGGTGTTTTCCATCACCATTGATGGCCGTCTTTGAACCTATTGGCCGAGAAGGGACCACATAAGGATGATCAACGTCTACTAAGCGATGACCCTTGTGCGTCCGATGAAAAAGAATATCCTTCGCCGCCCAATGGTCCAGAAGCCACGGAGTGGCGTTGAGCTGTAGAGTACTGCTCGCAAGCGTCAGTGCTAGGCTGTACCGCTCCTTCTTGCTGAGCTTCACTGGTCTTCCGTTGACTACGGGTGGCCGATTCAGGAGTTCCTCTAAAGTGACGAATCCAGATGGTGCAACTCGCTTTTCGGCCGCAGTATTCACTGGGTAGGCGCCACGGAGCTTGCTCTTGGTATCGAACGAGAAACCAATGCAGGACGCGCTTTTGTAAAGCTGCTGAATCGACGCGCATAGATCCTTCACTTCTTGCAAGGATGACACCGGTCTGTCTGCGCCATCTTTCGCCGAGTATGGAGGTGGCGCCTTGTCCCCAAAACTGACTGACTTGGTCATTCTATGGTTCAGGGTTAGCTGATGTAGGAATACCGATATCTGCCGGAAAGGCGACGTACTTACTTTGGTTTTGCCGTTAATTGCGATGCACCACAGCTGTCATCCTCGTCTTCTACGATGACAATTTCAGCCGCCTGCCAGCTCCAAAGCCGCGCGTCCGGGTCACTCGAAAAAGAGACCTTGAAGCATGTTTTGGGTGATGGGCTTGCTGTTTTCGTCCCTGAAGCATAAAGACTGCCTCGCTGGTCCAATTCTAAGCTCGTGCTGTGGGTTTTGCAAGAGCACGACCAGCACGCGGAGAGGGTTTGGTGCAGGCTCGTAGCGTACTTTTGAATGCGTTGCAGTTTGGCCGCAAAAGACTGTTTGTTGACGGTCTTGCGGAAACTTTCAATCTTCTCACTTTTATCGGTGAAGCGCTCCAACTCCTTATTGCAGTCGTCTAGCTCTTCCAGCAATGCTTTGATGGATTTCTTGCTCATTCCGAAACGGACCCGCTTCCGCAGCTCGAACTTGTCGTTGCTCCTCTTCGGATTCGCCGCGAGCATAGCTTCTAGGTCGTTCTTCTTGAGCTAGGCAGAACAGAATGAGCAAACGTTATCCATGCGTAGGAATGTGCACACATACCTCGACCGCGCGATCTAAATCCAACTTGCCCGCAATTTTCTTCGTGATCCGTTCTATATCTGCAATGGTGCTCTGGTATGCGAAGAACGAGTCCTGAAGCTTGTCCTGCAATTTCTCCGCCATGCGTTTATCCTTCCATAATTGTGCCCCGGCAGGGTCCGATAGCATGTCTGCGAGCTCGAATTCGGTCGTGATGGGTTCGAGGAGGATGCGCATCGTTTGCGCGTAGTGGACATGTTGGTTTCTGAGCTTGCGGATCAGTTGCGGAAGGTCCCGTTCCCATCTCACGAATGCTTTGACGGGGTCTAGTCCCTCGTTGTATGTTTCTATGCCTGTGCATGGTTAGCACTAGGTTTCTGGCTGTTGTAAGGCATTACGTACCCTGGATGATGAGGGGGAAGCATCCGAGCACGAGGCCAGCAACCTCGATCCCAGACATTGCTGCCCCGAGATGCGCGGACGCATGGAACCAATTTCACACTACACCTCTCATCCACGTCTGACGAAACGGCTGGGATTTAACTTGTCTGTGCAGACCACCTGTCCTGCTAGACTTTTGGGTGTGATTGGCCCCGGAGGATTCTCCGTCCGTCGCGTATACGAACGGCGGGGTATGCAGAAGTTCAAGGAACCGCGGGATAAACTAGGTGCTAGGAGATGTCGTCAAGGCCCTAGCCATGGTATAAAAAACCTACGAAGACATTGAACATGCGAGTAAAGCCGTGGTGGTGACGGCGGAAGGCATCAGTCATCCATCCTCGAGTTCGTGATCTCAGCCCCACCTCGGACCAACTGGTGGTTTAGCGCCGCTTCATCTGACATCTACTGCGCACCTCACAAATCGCAGCCTGATAGGCGTCAGTAGTTGTACTTGTCATCTCTTTCGACTGATCTCGTCGGCGCACCATGTGCTGTCGACTATGTCCGCGATCAGACTCGGTACAGCGGCAAATGTACGAGGATTCCAAGAGCTCCTCTACAGGCTTTCCCAAACCAGTCATGCGTTAGATCACGAGGCGCTTCAGGATGAGTTTGGAAGATTGCGAGTCTGGTCCGGAAATTTGGGCGCGCTTCAAAAGGGCCACAGTTCCTTAGACTACCGACTACGCGACTCTCCACTCCTTTCGAGTAACGTCCTGAAGCTTTTGCAGGAGCTCGAGGAGAATCTCACTGCGGGTACGAAACCCCCGATCGATCCGACAAATTGAACACTGACACTAAAAGCACTTGCAATTGTCTCTGGCGCTCGCCTGCCTTATGAACAGCAGCCGAAGCCGGAAAAGGACAACGAAGAGGATGATGATTTCTTTAGTGAAGATGAAGACGATAACAGCGACACTGGGGGTCCGAGAACGGAGCTTGAGATGCGCTTTGGAGAGGTCCAGGATATCATCGACAACCTGTATAAGATTAGTGTCCGCATACGGCAGCCGACTATCAAATCAAGATCACTCAGGGCAGCTTCCTACCAGCCGAAGGATCCTGAAACTGGCGTCGATATCCTTGACCAGTATGCGGCTTTCGATCTCCAGCATACGCAAGAACTAGTGAGACATCTGAGGACGGTGCACGCGTCTCTTGCCCAAGCAGGCGAAGCACAGCATGACGGAGGTATCCTTGTAAATCGCCTCGCTCGGGCAGTTACGCTTCGAAGACGGCAGTTCAAATACTGGTCTCGCCACCGAGAGAAGCTGGGCGTGTCTACTTTGCTCGAAGATCCTCAAGCTCATCCACCGCTTGAGCGCCCTGAATTCCCGCATCGAGATGACACTCTGGAGGCGCAACCCGAATTCCCCATCCTGAAAATCCTGTGTGAAGCACCTAGCCAAAAGACTGGAAAAACGCTGCTCTCGGGAACAGAAGTCACACATCACCACCAATCCTTGGATGAAATTGTCGACTCGAAGTCGGTCACCAGTTATGCCACGACGGTACGAGATCTTACGGGCAGGAGCATCAAACTCCCGCCGCCACCAAAAGCTGCAGATAGGGAGAAGGACTTTGAATGCCCATACTGCTTCATCATTTGCCCCGCACGCTATGGGAGAGGACGACCTTGGAAAACACACGTCCTCCAAGATCTGCAGCCTTACGTATGCACCTATGAGGAATGTGAATTCCCTGATCAGTTGTTCCGAAGCCGAAAAGAGTGGATACAACACGAAGCTGGTCACCGCAAAGCCTGGAGATGTCCAGAGCACCCAACTGCAGTATACAAATCAAAGGATGGCTTACGAGGCCATCTTCAACAACACCACGGCGACAGCTTCCCAGAAAGCCAGTTGGACAGCATCGTCAACGTGGGCGAAACGTCCACCGTTGATACGCGCCCCATCTGTCCGATTTGCTACGCGCAAGCAAATATGGAAGGTATGAACTTTCAAAATCATCTAGCCAACCATTTAGAAAGAATTGCTGTCTTTGCGTTACCCACAAATTCCGACAATGATGGAGATTATGCAAGCTCGCGGGCACCACGTGGAAGGACCGATAGCAGTGGATCTCAAGACACAGGTGACGTTCCTCCCCTAAGTGATGACGATGACGACGAAGAGATAGAGAGTATGGGGCTGGATACGAGTGCTCAGTCTCCTGCGCCCGAGTTGGTATCATCTACTACTGGGCCACATGCGACGATACCCTCCCAAGCATTGTCCGAAGAGCTTCTCCGTAGTCTCCCCGATGCCCGGCAAGAGAGGCTAGACATTCTGTTCTCGAGCAAACGCACCGAAAACGAGGAGCTCGAAGACGTTGGCGCGGACGGAACACCAACTAAGGTCGATGAACATGTAGCTCGAGTGGAGGACAAACCTTCGTTAAGGTTCAGATTGTTCCCACAAGAAGAAAAAGCTGAGAAGTCGAAATCTCATCAACCTAAATCCGGTTCTGACGAAATCGAATCTGAAAGTGACTCCTTCGCTTCATCTGGACCATCTTACAGCGAGCACGAGACAGAGGAGGAGACACCAATGTTATCAGCTAGTCAGATCCCGACTATACACTCTCTCTATCGGTCTGGTATACTATTGCAGCGAGAACAAACCCATGCACCCAATGACACTTACAATCAGATCATTTCCTTTGACTGCTGTAATATACTACTGCTCAGCGTGGATGCGATTGTTAATAGCACAAATCGGTCCATGAAGATGACCAAAAATAGTACCACGCTGAATTATTCGGTGCACAAAGCCGCTGGACCGATGCTCCAGAAGGAGACCAAGGGTCTTAGTAAGATGAAGGTAGGTCATCTACGCTTCATGCGAAGGAGCGCGCTGCCATGGTACCTTACTATCTGCTAACAATCCATAGTCTGGCCAAGCAACTCTCACGAAAGGCTATCAGCTACCGAGTGCCAACATCATTCACGTGGCCACACCTAATCACTTAGGCTGGGAAGGAATGAGGCAGTAGGTACTCCTGTTATGAACCCATATGCTTATGTTTGGATGTCTTCAAAAAAAAAATTGGTGCTACATCTGTCTGACCCGAGAGGGACACCAAATGTGTCGAACTGTACTGACTCCACACTCCTAACTGTAGGTACGACAAACTCTCGGAATGCTATCAGAGCGCTTTGGCGCTTGCGATGTTCAATGGACTGAAGACCGTCGCTCTCCCGCTTCTCGGCGCGGGTGGCAATGGGTTCCCAACTCGAGTAGCTGCTAGAGTGGCTCTTCGCGAAGTACGCGGCTTCCTCGATAAGCATCCAGGCCATTCTTTCGAGAAGATAATCTTCGTGGCCTACAACACTGCCGAAGAGAAGGCTTTCATGGATTTCTTGCCTGTTTTCTTTCCGCCCACACATGGAGATATCGAGACCACCGTGCCAAGCGGATCCAAACCGAAGCTCGGAAGTCATGCGAAATTAGGCGCACAACTCATAATTGCTCACGACAAGGTCGAGGCGGTCGTTCGTGACTTGAGCGACTTTGTCGATCATAAAGTTGACTTTCCAAGCGGTCACCGCGCTCTGGACGTGCTCATTGGGATTTTGCCAGTGTTACGTTCACTGATGGAAGCTTTGCTAGAACCGGAAGAGGCGATTATCGACCTGCAAGACCGGGCACCAGCAAATATCCAGCAGATTTGTAACGTCATGGATGCTGTTTGCAGAAGCATCACCGGGCTCATAGAACTAGGGAAAGAAAAACCTATGTCAGGTCAACCGGATTATGAGGTTATATGGCAATCCTACAGCTCCCACATGAAGACACGGCAAGGCCTTGGTCTGATTCAGCTTCTAGAGCTGTGTCAGGAGTTTGCACAATGTCTTGAAGATACACTCGTTATGTAAGCAATATGTCAAGCAAGCTTGTCGTTCTCGATATTTTAACCTCGTCTTAGAGACGCCGAAGAACCGTTCGAAATGGGCTCGATGTCCCTCCGACTCGGAAGCTGGCTACTCAAGCAAACAGGCAAAGGCGATCACAGAGTTCGGTCTCAGTTCGACGAAATTATGTACATGAGACAATTCCAGCAAAGCGAAAACATACCGACTACAACCGATGTAATCAGATCCCACCAACTTCAGTCGATAACTAGACTGTATCAGATGGGCGAACTCGAGCAAAAACAGACGCCTGCAATCTCCTCTACCCGGATCAACCATATCGTAGGCCTAGTCAGGGAAGACATCACGAGGCTAGAGGTCGACATGTAAGATTTTACATCATCCACATACATTCATTCTAATCTCCATAGCATTGTAAACTCTACCGATGCTACTTTTGGGGGAATAGGGAATCTTGATAAGACAATACAGCTCGGAGGAGGTCAGTATTCAATAGTCTCATAGTTAGTGTGTAAACTGACGGCGCCTAGGTGTTGACTTGGTGGAAGAATGTGCCAGTTTCGGTCCTTGCGAGGAGGGAACGGTCAAGCTTACCAGGGGTTATTTACTGCCGGCCCGGCATATTCTTCATGTTGTGGCTCCAATGGAATATCACTCGAGCGGGAAGGACGTCCTGCGCAAGATATACCGGACAATCCTCCGCACAGCTGTTTCCCTCAAGGCGACCTCCATAGCCATACCCACGATTGGAGGAGGAATGCTCAGTTATCCGATCCGAGACTCAGCGTCGCTAGCCATGGAAGAAGTAAAAGGATTCTTGGAGTCGGTGGAGTTCACCAGCATTGAAAAGATTGGTAGGAATCTTATCGTACCTTTCCAGATTTTCTTACTTATCATTTCTAGTATTCGTCGTGTTCACGTCCACCGATGAGGACATTTACAAGTCACTGCTCCCCGTTTACTTCCCACCGATCGACCTCAACATTAACAAGGCATTACCTCGTCACGGTGTCCCTTCTTCTCAACCTATCAACATTCCAGCCTCTGGTAAGTCATCCGATCCGTCGGAACGAGCATTCAGTTCCATTGGCGAAGCATTCCGCGGCGTCAAATCTGACACGCAACCCGTCACGCCAACGAAGCGACCACTGGAGGCCGTAGAGAAGAACGCCTTAGATCAGTTTGAAAGACACGTCCGTGGTTGCTCTAAGTGCATCGATATCCACAGGGCGGTCCAAGTAGGGCACTCGTGCGCGGATGGCCACGCAGCCGCCCAGAATGTCCTACAATATCTCTACATGGAAGCCGATTCGTCTGTGCACTCCACCGAGCTTGACGATGGACGGAGAGTCCGCGTTGAAATCCCATCGGAGTTTCCCTTATCCTGGAGATTACTCACGGCCGTGGAGAAAAGTTCCCGGGATGAGAACAGCAGTAGACCTTTTGTCGGTCCTAACAAGCCATGGCGGGGACTACCAGAAGAAAAATAGAGTATCGGAGATGTCTCACCAGGCGTGACAATACACAATGCGGAAATCACCATTCCAAGAGAGCCCGAGAAGGCTTTCGCTTCCGTACACGTATGGCCAGATAATTCGCTATTCTGGAAGCCGCTGCAGTCTCACGAAGCATCCATCCACATCTTTCCCGGCAAACTCCACGTTTACGCAACAGAACATCCAACAGAGACGCAAACGCCTCTTCTTTCATTAGAGCTCCCACCACTCGTACAAATCGAATCGTTCAGCACCTCAGAGGTCATTATCGCCAAGGCCCGAACGTTCGAGGAAGCCGTCATACAGTCTAGCAACCATGTCATGCTAAAACATCGCGGTCCGGCAGATCGCCGCATAGTATTCCGAAGATTGCTCCATGCCGCGAAGAATAATCCGCCGCACATGGAGCACCGGAGCGCGCAACAACCTTCCGATACGCAACGTACAGAGCTCAGCGAGTCGGACGTACCCTCAATCCCAACGCATGACCCCAAAGACGCCAGACGAACTTCTCCATTCACCCTTGAGGAGGCGGATGAGTCAAGAGACCTTCGAAGCCGCATCTCCCCTCTCATAGCAGCATCTACATCACTGCGATCCCCCACCTCTTGAGTCACCTCATAGCACTGCCCTGCCAAACTCCTCTCTCCTGCTGTGCAAGAAGATCCTTGTACATCTAGAAACGCTCCAGCAGCCCAACGCAGGCCTCCACCAACGACAACTCATTGAGGTTCTCGACGCAGATGTAGAATAGGTAGCTATAGCAGTGGAGGATTTGAAAGCCCTTGGCCTCGTTCATATGGTCTTTGGTAGTAATGAGACATGGGTAGTGAGGAACAAGTCAGATGTGGATCCAGCGCTCGCCAAACAACCTTCATTCAGGGAGTTCAGGGATACAAAGCAGGGAGAAGCAGAAGAAAGGAGTGAGTCTGAGCGGGAACTAAGTCCGAGGCTTGGTCCGAGTGAAGACGCCGACCTCCTCTCGTCGGGGGTAGAGGATCTAGATATCGCTAAACAACCCCAACGCCTTGCTCAAAGCCAGCAAGGCGCTCAAGATTCAACGCCGGGAGACGCGGCGCCCAAAGATATCGATCTCTCCATCTCCGGCCTCTCAACAATCAATATCGATGACTACTACACTTTCCTTGATGCTCCTACTTCGGCCTCCAGCCCCCTCTCCGACCCGTCCATCTCACAAATCCCCAGTTCTGCTCTATCCTCGCTAAGCCCAGGCGCAAGTCCCTCCCAGCCATCATTTCAGCCGCCAGAGCGGCGCTGGACGAAGCTCGATAGACGACTTGTCAACCCGCAGGCGCCAGAGGAGTCAAATGAAGATTTTGAAGAGAAGGATGATAGTCTGGTGGTGAAGAGGAAACTCCCAAGGAACGAGATTGTGTGGTTTGCACAAAGGACGAGGGAGATTAGGAGGGGAAGCGCGAATGGTTTGAATGCTGCTGAGAGGACGGCCAAAAAGACATAGACATATTTCAGAATTCATGATAGTGTACGGATAGATGTTAGCTGCTAGTGTCTATGATGCCCTTCATAAAGGAGTTTTTGCCAAGGGCGATCTGCACATGTGGTGTGCATAAAGAAGTCGGTAAAGTAACAATCTTTTATCGGTCGGAGACCCGCGATTGCTATCTTTTTGAAGTTATTCTGGACCAAGCGTACTAGATACTGCTTGTATGCACTGTATGTGAGCAGCAAACAAGTCTGCGCTGTAACCAATTGGGCCAAAGTCCTCCGCGAGTCATGTAAGCAAGGTTCGGCGTTCGGAGAAATCATTCTCCACTTTGGCGGGCAGTGAACTCATCGTTCAATCATCGCATTTCCAGGGTAACAATTGCAACTCGACATCACCCCGCTACTGACCTTCCTCTCACCGCGCGCACACACCCCACCCATGCGCGGAGAAATAGCCCACCACACCTCGCGAGGCTGCCACTAGGTTGCACCGAAACCGCCAACAACGCATTCGCGAGCCTTTCCGCCCTTCTGCGCTTCACTGCCGCCTTCCAGAAAGCCCTTCCAACCCCAACCCATTTGTGCCCGAGGTCCTTTTGTTCCGCTTTGTTCTCGTGAAAGGTGTTTGGAAATCATCACATATCGGTTTTACTGATCCAGACACTTCCGCTGCAAACAACAAGCTTGGAGCTGGCAATACAAAAACAGCGCTACAGCCCTCTCTCTCTCCGGAACAGTCACACAATCTCTTCTCACTGCGACTGCAAGACTCGGCATATTCAGCTTACCTGTACTCAGCGGTTCCGTCATTTCGCAACCTGTGCTTCACACCCCGCGCCTTCTGCAGTTCGGCCTAGCGCTGCTGTACGTCCTGGTCAATTGATTTGGTTACTAGACTACCGCTGCTCTCCAGCTAGGGTACATAACTTACGGTTGCGAATCGCTTCCTAATCCTGCGGCGCGCATTTGTGGTGAAGCGATGACGAGTCGAAAAAGGCGCGCACCGGGCGCATCGCCAATCGAGAACACATACCAAGATACCGGAAATTTGCCGACGGATACGTACATGAGCGGCTGGAATGACCATTCATCAGGTGACATGGGTGGGTTTGGCGACCCATCCCAGGCCTTCTATGATGAGCTGAACTTGGCGGCCAACGTTGGCCAGCCGTCGGCACATAACCGCGTGGTATCTCTAGATGGGTTGAATGGCAGTGCAGATGCGGGCGCAGGCCAGCTAGTCAGACGGAACACGAACCAACAGCTAGCAGCAAGAGCTCGGAACGCATGGGATTCATATCCCGATCCCGATCCGGCGGGCACTTGGGAGGCCCCTGACGACGATGAGGAGCTGGAGCGGAAGGCGGTTATCGCGAAGAAGGAGGCACAGTCTAAGAGGAAGCAGATACCGCCTTTCGTCCAGAAATTGAGCAGGTAAGTCAACTAACTTTCTCTGAAGTTCATTACTGAATATGGTAGCTTTCTCGACAACGGCAATAACACGAACTTGATCTGCTGGTCAGAGGACGGCACCTCCTTCATCGTCCTGGATGAAGATGAGTTTGCAAGGACCCTCATCCCCGAGCTTTTCAAGCACAAAAACTATGCTTCGTTCGTCCGACAATTGAACATGTACGGATTCCACAAGAAGGTCGGCCTGTCAGACAATTCGATGAAGGCGAGCGAGACAAAAGCGAAGGCCCCGAGCGAATACTACAACAAGTACTTCAAGCGCGGCCGACCGGAATTGCTGTGGCTCATCCAGAAGCCTAAAAATGCACCGGCAGGAGCGAAGCGGAAGAATCAAGATGATGCGAAACACGGTGACAGCGACGAAGATCGGAAATTTATACCAGATGGCGGTGGAGGTTATGCGGAAGATATAGCAGTGAGAGGAGGAAATGAAGAGATGGCGATGATACCGAGAGCGGAATATAACAGTTTACGAGCAGAAGTGCGAACATTGCAGCACCAGCAAAAGGCTATATCAAGTGTTCTTGGTCAGATACGAAGGCAGAACGAGCAGTTATACCAACAAGCGACAGCCTTCCAGACACTACACGATCGGCACGAAAATTCAATCAATGCAATCCTCACCTTCCTCGCTACCTTCTACAACCGGAGTCTTGAAGGTAACAACAACGGGGTCAATATTGCTGACATGTTTGGTGCGGCCATGCCTGCGCAGCCGCCTCATGGGAATGTAGTCGATATAAACGACTATACTCAACCACTCATGAATAAATCACCGCAAATGCCCAGGGCCAAACGCCCTCTTGCGTTACTTCCGGCTCCTGCTCAGAAGGATACTCTCTCAACAGCTACACGCGCAGCGACCCTCAGTCCCCCTATCCGAGCAGCAACAAGCCCGATAGTGAAGCCAGCGAGTAGACCGTCAATTTTCAAGTCATCCGCGCCCCCTTCAAGAACTCCTCCCAGCTACGGTCAATCCGTAAGAGACAGCAATTCCACGGTGCCACTCAAGGTCGAGACCGAATCTCCATTGCCCTCCACGTCTCTCCCCGAAACTGATGCGATCATGTCAGCAATCCAGAATGCCAACGCGCACACTGGACAGTTCAGCCAAGCACCACAAGCCGACCTACCCGCTGCACTGAATAACTACCAAACACAACATGGACAGACGCCGCTGACTCAACAACAACGCAATGACGTACTCTCATTGATGGCCAATAATACGTCTGCCGCTTCACCCAACAGCGCGCTCGCCAACAACACCAACAACGCTCTTGTGAACCCAGAACCTCCGCCCGTGCCAAACCTAGACCAATTCGTTGAGACGCAAGCACAGCTCGACCTTTTGCAAAAGATGTCTGAACAACAGAATTCTCGCGTGCAAAGTCTACATACTCGTCTACAGCCTCTTAGTCCTAGCGGCCAGATCCCTGGTCTTTCGGAAACCTCCTATTTCGGCAATGCCGCGCTCGGTGACCCTGGCTCTTATGATCTCGATCTCGACTCGTTTGTCCAAGACAATGACTTCTTTCCCAACTCTACGACTAATGATCAAGACGGGCAAGGTCCAGATCCTACGCTTCCAGATCTCAACTATCACCTTTCGGATGTTGGGGACTACGATGCCGGGGCTAGTGCTGGTGCTAGTGCCGGGGACGCATTCAACTTTGAGAGCACGGAAAATAGCAGGAACCTGGGGGTCAGTGGTGCGAATAATAGGGTGGACAGTGTTGGTTCTCCGGTGACGAGTCCGACAGCCACAGTGGAGGAGGTGGAGGATGAGAGTAGAGTCAAGCGGAGCCCGAAAAGGAGGCGGAAGTGAATTATCACTTCTCATCTTCTTTGGCATAGCACTAGGCGTTAGACAAGGTGGAAACGAAACATGGAATAGCATTTGTGGAGGTGGTGGTAAACCGTGTTGTTGTCGATAAGCCTTGAAGTGAGAATTACATAGAAGCAACCCGGCGGAGCGACTTTTGGAGTTTCAGGCACGATCCTAACGACCCTACGAATTGAGTAACTGCAAGCGTAAAAGTTTAGCGGTTTAGCGGCGCCGTTGAGGCCATCTCATTCCACGCGCTGTGCGTGCGAAAAGAAGAAAAACTAATACCCTTTCCATGTCTCTCACTGCACGAGAATATAACTCAAATCCACCGCGCAATCCTTGCCGCAATCCTTGCCGCAACCCTTACCGCGAACCCATAATCGCCCATGTCAAAGTTATGGTCCCTCATTCCATAGTCCTCATGCTTCCCAACTCTTGCTCTGACTCTGTGCATTGCGGAATCTAGCACGCCGAAATGCGTCCCCGCTCCACCTCTGCCTCCCACGCCGCCCCCTCCGCCGTCCCTAGTAGGAATACCACGGCCCAGCACATAGTCCTGTCTGCCTCCTCTTAGATCAATTTTGGATTCAATCTCGCTGGTGCGGGTGCGCGATTGAGATACTTCGGGAATGTCATTGACGCGAACATCCAAACTAGGTTGCATCAACTGCCCCTACACTTCGCATACACTTGAACATCGCTATTGTACTGCTCCGCGGTGGGACCGAGGAATTGCATCACAGCTTCGCGGAGGCGCATAGTGCTGATAGTGGCTAGTCTGACGGTCTCGATGTGCTGGGCTCGACTTCTGATGTGGGCTGTGATGGATGCTAGGTTTGAGGGGAGAACCAGGATGGAGTTGCGGGGGAGGCGGTGTGCGGAATGCGCTGGTACTGTAATGGGGACTGTTTGCGTGTTCAAGCTTAGATGTGTGGGTGTGTCCATGGCGGCGATGGTGTTTACGAGGGAGCCGGAGTCGTGGGCATCTTGCTTAGGGTGGTAGTGGTGAAAGTCATGAGGATAGCCGCCGATGGAGTCGAAGCCGTGGGTACTAATGTCTCTAGAGTCCGTGTAATAGAGCTCTTTGTTATTGTTGCCCGCGATCTGGGACTGTGTAGCAGTAGGATCGGTTATAGCGATACTTGTGGTGGGTGTTCTGTGTTTGGAGCGGACGGGTGGGGCGGGAAGGCCGGTTGGAACGCCGAGGGAAGGGGGGATCTGAGAAAGCAGACATAGCAACTTAGGTGTAAGGAAAGTGGGAAGATTGATGATCGGGGCAAATATATGGGAAGTGCCTGGTGGCTTGGACTGGATTTAAGGGAGTGGCAAGCGGTGTGCTCGACGGTGGATGATGGACAAGCTGCAGATGTCGTTTGCGTAGCTGATAGGGAGGACTTGTGTGCTATCGAATGGGTAGCAGCCATCGCGTCGTCAAATTCGCGAAATAACCCAAAAAAGTGACACAAAAAGGCATTTCGTCCCGAATACCTTGAAACGCAAGACGGTTGTTGGTTGCAGTCATTGCCTGTGATTACTTGAGGTGTCACGGCATGACTGCGAGGGCGACGGCCCGAGCCTCGTGAAAGAGGGCGTAGCGCGTGCCAGACTTGTGTGCTATGTTATGGGACTGAGCCTGATTCGGAGATGAGCGATATTTGGGGCGTGATCGTCGCGAGGCTTGTGGGGGGCAAACTACGGTTCCACGCTTGCTTGAGGTACTTCGTACGACACATATCCCTACAGAGTGCGACTGACATGGATAAGGACTGACAGCAAGAGACTGCGCGAAGCACTGGAACTGGCTGGTATGAAGAATCATTGAACGGTCTCTGTATTAAGATTTGAAAATACGTATATCTTACTGTCGTGCCACTTTTGGAAACGCGAAAGGTGACGCTTGTAAGGCATCAAATCGCCAGCCGTAGATCAGGTCGCCGCGGCAAGAGTCTCCCTCATCCTCAGGTATTCCTGTCGGTACTTGTTCTTGTCCGTCTCATCGCCACGGTTCAACGGTGTCCACTTCGGATCCTCCTTGAACAGGCGCATAGCCTTCGTATACTGCAAGTCGTCAACATCTCCCCCAACAAAAAAGGAATAACTCCAAATATTGCACTTACATTTTGCTCATCGGTAGTAAACCGATGATAAATTCCCGCAGGCATAATCATCAAATCCCCCTTCTCCAATTTTATCCTCACCCAATCATCCCCCTCACCCCTAACATCAAAATAACCCCCACCATCCAGGATATACCGGATCTCTTCATCCTCATGCAGATGCTCATGAAAAAATGTTTTCACCTTCTCCTCGTAGACGTCACCCATAGTGGTGGGCGATATGGTAATTTCATCGCGGTTCTTGTACTGGCGTTGAGAGGCGATAGCATCAACATCGGAGACATTGGGATAGTGGTAGTGCAGAATGCCCAGTTTAGAGAGGTAAGTGGGGTCCACGGTGCGGCCTGAGTCGTGGGGGAGACGTTGGTCGCCCTGCACTGGTTAATGCGCGCGACAGGGTGCAGTGGGGTTGTGGAGGGGTACCGGGAGGTTGTCGAACCAGTATGCTTTCATGATGTATATCTCTTTCTTTCTACCTCTATGACTATTGGTGTAGATGTTGGAGTATGTTGGGGTTCAAAAGCGTTAAAAGATGCAAAAGTTGCTGCACGTGGGTTCGCCGCGAATTGCGTCATTGCGATTACTCAGCACTCACTGTTCGAGCCCTGAAAGCACCGTGTGTACTATATAGAGCAACAACATTGAAGTTCAATTCCTCCTGTGGCTAATTAGTGCGTTGTCGAATGTTCGTTGACGCCCTATGGCCGATGTATTTCCCCATGATATTAAATCTATTACTGTATAAAAATTGTCCAAAACCAATACATGTATTACCCCAATTGCCAAGTGGCTGCCACCAAAGGTTTTATAGTTAATTCAATCTGTTAGTGAAACCACCCTCATTACTGCTGAATCTTCGCTCCGGGACCGCCAAATTGGCGGCCATGAGGTCTTCAATTGCGTTCCAGAGCCCCCTGCGGCCACAAGCACGGACCACCCCGTACCTCTGAGTTTGCTACAGCACCAGGGTCACAACGACGGTGACGGAAAGATACAGGGCGCATAGTTCGACTGATCACTAGAAAACTCTCGCCAGATACAAAGCCTGGGTTCGATCAGAAAAGAAGAGTTAGCATCAGTATACCGATATCTCTGCACGAGTCGAGCTCTGAGACCCTCCTTACCACTCTTCTTCATAGCTTTTGAAATGTCGACGGCGTCTCTGAGCTCTGTTTCATTCATCAAGCTCATCAATTCGCGTGATTCCGCCATCTGTGAGAAAGCCAACCACTCGTTCCCCAACAGCGTCAATCGTGTCCTCGTAACAAACAAAATACCGACAATGCAAAAGTGAGCTACTAGCATCCACGCAAGTATTATAAAGTCCATATAACTCTGGGGAAACAGAACCATTGTGAAGAAAGACGTGTTAACGTCGTACTCTCGGTCAAATGCTGGGTGCTGGCTGTAGTAATTCGTCGTGGACAGAACGGTAAGCAGAGACGATAATGCCCAGGCCACTGAATGGTTCGATGCCATCGCGCTAGTAAAAATGGTGGCTAGAGCGGGATCTGCGTCAATCGCTTAGGGAGGCGTTCGCGAAAAATTGTTGAAGACATTCACTGGGGTTATTCACTAAGAAAAATGGTCCAATTTACAGGGAGAAGGGTATTGGATCCGTATACGGCAGCTGAACTACCACGTGCATCGCTTTGGATGCATGGGCGTTCGCGTAATGGAAGCATATCATCGTCAGCTGGCTTGAAAGCCAATGACTGTTGCGTTTCAAGTACTGGTCGATCGTGGTGTTTAGTTGACGCATGCGAAGCTATGAGTTGATTAAGCATGTCGGTCGTGTCGAACGCTGGAACGGAAGGATCCCATTGAATGGAGGGCTCGGTCCTGTTCCCTTTACTCAATAAGTCGGCCTTAAGAACGGCAGAGTCCGATGGTGACATTGATAGTTCCCCAAAAGCAGGATAAGACGCCGGGTTGGTCTACCGGAACCTTATTCACAAATCTTTGTATGCATTCACAGTCCGAACATTGGTATAAAAATCCGGTCTTGATGTTCGTGTAGTACAAGTTACCTCCCAGAAACGCGATTTGAAGATGTGAGAGAAGATTCATCGAACTGAACTGTAAGATACCGGTAGTGGTGAGTAAACATACAGTAGCCACGCTCCAAACAAACTACCGCTTGAACGTATTTCCCGATGGCCAGAGCTCTGCGGTTACTGATAATGCAATTCAATAAGGATTAGTTGTATTAGCTCGCATTGGCGACATTGTTACTAATTGGTATAAGTTGACTCCATGTCTGGATTCAAAAAAACAGCGAAGCGAGAATAGCGGCTGCAATTGCCGCTTGAAAGCCCACGGCTGTTCTCAACAGCAGCGCCGAGATCGACACAGTTCGAGTAGCCCGGCTGTTAACCACTATGGCTTTCCAAGACCTGTTGGATTGTGTTGCGGTCCACAAGAAGAAAAAAATCTCAGCAGGCATAGGATGAGCATTGAGAAATTGCAAATGTGGCACAGAGTGAACGCCCAGACGCGCGCTGTCAGAGATGTTTCGTGGTACTCGTGCTACAGTGACATTAGGCTCGACCATGGTCTTGTCCTGGGTGCTAGTGTCCACTGGGGTTGAAGTCCTAATGTATATAATTAGTCAAAGTAATGCTTAGCTCGTGCAAGGCTGGCCTTTCTATGGAATGAGATATCTCCTTGCGGTGTGCCCTTTGTTGGCGACAAAGTATCCAGTGTCAGATGTTAACGCAACATATAACAATGATCGCAAGAGCAGATGTAGCTAAAGCGAAGGCCTGGCGAGAATATTCGTTTCCTAGCGGGGAACGGTCCCCGTACAACAGATGTAACGGAGTTGACTGGCGTACTCTAGTTGCTTCGGCCGGAGCAGCTAGGAGAGACATTGTAGTCTCTTTGGCACTTCCATATACTTCCATATAACAGATTTTTTTTGGGCGCCGATAGGTTTATAAACGCACTGAAAATTTCACCTAGAGGGCAGTCTCGTACCACATGAATTCGAGGCGCAGCATCCCCAAAAGGCCCGCGAGGGAACGGCACCCTCTTTGAGGCATAGGTAGAAATTCGCGTCAGCAGGACAGGTGGCGTTCAGGAACGATCCAAGCGACGTCCCGTTGGAAAAAGGCCAGTGATGAATTCTCACTGCAACCTTCTCCGCATGGATCTACTTTGCAACAGCCGGCGTAATTTGATCAGGACAAGCAGGTCCACCATCTGGCTCCGTTGCCGGGGCAGTAAACCGTGACACTTTCACTCATGGTACTAGCACTGCGGCTATATCATGCTCTTAAGTCGAGACGGAAGGGGAAGGTAAATGAATGAAGTGGGATCCACGTTTTGTAGTGAGGGGGGTGAGCGGCAACATGTGAATTACTACCTGCGCTGGGATGATAGAGCTTGCATGCGTAGCCAATAGAGACATTTAGATGCAAGCCTCGGAGCAGTTGCGAACATGATATAGGCCGCACTTGGTTTAGAGCTTGCCCCTCTAAGGGTGGTGTGGTGTCTCGGAAGGACGCCCGAGCGACACGTTAACGTGCGGAGGACATGATCTGTCCCCGGTCGGCCAACGAAATTTAGAGGGCTCCAATTAGCTCACAGCGGTAGACCAGTTCCCGGTACATGAGAACAAGGGCATACGGGAATCGTGAATTCAGGTTTTAGCTTCTCTGTTTGTGTAACTCAGTCCCAGTCGTCATCGGACTCTTCCTTCCTTCTCTCCCTGCTCTTGCGCTCGCGAAGTCTCTCGTCTTCCTCGTTGACTTTGTATCTGGAAAGAACACCTGAGCGGATCAACCGAGCCTCGAGATCTCGCGTCCTGAAGTCGTCAGGTGTCCGGCCAAGCCCCTCAAAGCCGACAATCCTGTCTACTCCAATGCCGTCGATGAAAGCGATGACGCAAGGGAGGACTTGGACTTTCAACTTGGTGACCAAGAATGGGCAGTTGTCTACATTGATCTTGAGTACGCGGGCCTCGTAGTGAGCAGGAGCGAGGGACTGCAGATGTTAGGGTTGAACGTGTGCCAGTGGAAGAGCATCTTGCAATAGCTTCAAGCATGTGGGTTAGTGTATGCGACTCACCTCAAGATGAGTGTCCATGATCCGGCAGCGGTTGAAGTCGGATTTGAAGAAGTGGACCACGCAGAACTTTGTAGATGTCGTTATATCCATCAACGCCTTCTCATCTTTGATTTCCACATAGCTGCCATGATGGTTGGCGCGCAATGACTGTGCCTTGTTGAATTCTGCATGCAGTTGTTGGAGACGCTGCTCGCGAAAGGCATCTAGATCGGAGTCATTCTCCAGCTCCGCTATGAGCGCGTCCTCGTCAGAGTCGGCGTCTTTGGCGGCATCGACGAGAGCAGCGACCTTGGGGTCAAGAGTGGCCATAGTCCCGGGGCGCGAGGCTGGTTGAGAAGAAAAATGATGACTGATAGCTGGAGGGTGCCTCCAGTTGTCGAATTTGGCAAGTCCGATCACGTGAAAGCGGGCAGTGACGCGTCCGTTAACGAATTTGGGCTTGCTGAACAATGTCGGGAAAAAAATATGTGTGGCCTACTATCTTTTGCACCGTTAGATGTGATGACGGGAGCGCGGCGCCATGGCGTGGTAGCATTCACGGCTGGGCCGGCGTAGCAAAGGAGGCGTTGCAGCATCGACAAGGGGGCTTGGCGCTCTCGCCAGCGTAAAATTAACAGCTGCAGCGACGCCAGGAGAGCTCAACACTAGTCCAAAAGCACTTCGACACCCTCCTTGCGCATTTTCCAGACACTGCCACACCTCTTCACCAAGCGAGTCTCCTTTCCGCCTCCTCATCCTGCCGCCCATCTGTTCTCCGGCCGGCGTCTATTCACTTTGCACCTAGCCTTTAGTCCCCGCATTCCTCGCTCGTCGCCCCGTCCCTCGTTCACCCACCACCACCATGGCCGACGATAAGAAGAGCGACGATTACAAGATCGATATGCCCGCGGGCAAGGAGTTCAGGGCGCCGTCTCCCGTCGCGCGCCCGGCGCCGCGACAAGTGTCTCTGACGGAGAACCCGATGCTGTCCATTTTCGCATACTGCGGCTCCTCGATTTTGATGACCACTACGAACAAATACGTCCTGTCTGGCGTGGATTATAATCTGAACTTCTTTCTACTCGCCGTTCAGGTGCGTTCTGACACAAGTCCATTCTGGTGGGCGCGCGGTGCTGACGAGGATACAGGCTATCGTCTGCGTTGCTGCCATTTCAACTTGCAAGAGCGCCGGTCTCATTACCTATAGGGATTTCAACAGCGAAGAGGCCAAGAAATGTGAGTTGAGCAGTATCACAAACGACTGGGCAATGCTAACTCCATCTTAGGGTTTCCCATCTCCCTCCTCCTCATCGGCATGATCTACACGAGCACCTGGGCCCTGAAGTTCCTCTCCATCCCCGTTTACACCATCTTCAAAAACTTGACCATCATAATAATCGCATATGGAGAGGTACTTTGGTTTGGCGGCTCCGTCTCACCCATGGCCTTGTTCTCGTTCGGATTGATGGTTCTCAGCTCCGTTGTGGCTGCTTGGGCAGATATTCAGCACGCTCTGTCCTTCGGAGAGGCATCCGAGGCCGCTACCGATGCCATTTCCACGCTCAACGCTGGTTACCTCTGGATGATGTTCAACTGCCTCTGCACCGCCGCCTACATTTTGAGCATGCGCAAGCGCATCAAGCTGACCAACTTTAAGGATTTTGACAGTAGGCCCTCCGTACTCAACTTCCGACCTGTTACTAATTTTTACTAGCCATGTATTACAACAACCTGCTCACTATCCCCATTCTGCTCGCTGCTTCGTTGATGATGGAGGACTGGTCTTCTGCCAACATCTCTAGGTGCTTCCCCCCTGACAAGCGCAACTCTGTCATCACCGCCATGGTCTTGTCCGGCCTTTCTACCGTCTTCATTTCGTACACTTCGGCTTGGTGTGTTCGTGTCACCTCCTCGACAACATATTCCATGGTTGGCGCTTTGAACAAGCTCCCAATCGCGCTCAGCGGATTGATCTTCTTCGACGCTCCCGCCACGTTCGGCAGCTGCTCAGCAATCTTCATCGGCTTCATCAGTGGTCTCGTCTACGCCAAGGCCAAGCTCCGTCAATCCAGCAAGCCCAAGGATGCGTTGCCAACGTCAAACATCCCCGTCAGCGCAAGCAGCCAGAGCATGCGCGATGGCCTGAAGTCATAATTTTTTGAAAGACGAGTTTGAGACGTTGAATGACTCTATCCCATAACATGGCACTTTGAAATGTCATCGCGTTAACTTCGTACGCGCCGTTGGATTGCATCCAAATGTGCATTTTATTTTTTGGTCCGGTAGAATTATACTCTTGTAGTCGCCTTCTTGTATCTTTACATTTTGAGGAGCTATTTACTCGATCAACATCTCCTAGAAAGGTTGGCGTTTGGGCAAGGGCTCTGTATGTTTTTTGTAGTGTAGACATTAGGAGCGTTTTGGGTGTCCGGGTGCAGGGACCTACACTGAAACTAGCAATTCGAGTCAAAACCACTCAGCACTTCTGTTTCTTTTGCCACTTTAACAATCCGGGCTGACTGATAATGTTGACAGCGACCTCATGGGACAAAGGGAGTCTGTTTTCAGTACGAGTTCTTTGTCCATTGAAACTTTCTCTGTTGTCTATTCTTGTTCCTTGTCCTATCAATACCATTGGCCGACAATGCTATTGTATCTCATGCAGACCATAAATACAGGTCGTCCTGATAAACCATTCATCATACATCGTCTCTCGTAACGTCTCAAACGAATCACATCCACACTTTGATTTTGCAGTCTACTAGATATCATCAGCAACGTATTTTGTGCATCTTAACTTATCATTCCACTTCTAATCACTTTTAATCAAGCCATCCTCAAGCACACCACGCCATGCACGACTGGCAGCCGAAAGAACTCCTCGTTCGCACCGCCGGCAAAGGCGGCAAGCTCCAAACTGTCGGCAACCCCATCGGCGTGCCTGACGCTGCCTCGCGGCGCGAATGCTATGACGGCGAAGATGCGGCTCCAGAGGAAGAACTGTCAAACGACGATGAAGAGGTCGAGAAGCCGCAGCTAGATATGAAGGCTTTGCTAGCAGAGGCAGGCCATACAGCGGACACTGCACTTACCAAGTTTATAGAAGAGACCGAGGAGAAAGCAAACGAGAACGACGAATACAACCCGGAAGTCCCTCGACTCGCTCTCCCCGCTCTCCTTCAAAGAATTGCAGCGAAAGCGCGCGTACAAAAGGAGAGAGATGCTACTCAGCCCTTCATCCACAACCCGCATTTCCTCTCCCACGTCTTCGGTGACGCATCATACACATTCACGCTATGCAAACACTGCATACGTCGCAAATGCAAACTCCACCGGGAAACCTTCCAGCAACAAACATCCATCAGTCTCTGTCCCAGCGGCCACGTACGCATGAATTTGTACTGGGCTGTCAACGACCCGGTCAATGCCAAATGCTCATGGACGCTCGAGATCAAAGAGTACTTTGTCCAGAAAAAGGACCGGTATTGGAGTCAGTTCCGGGAAGATAGTGAGCAAAGGGAGCGTGCGGAGCATGCGCTTTGTCGCGTCCGGAAGCCTAGTGAGAGGGTTAGGGGGCTTGCGGAGCGCGTAGTCGAGGATATGCAAGCGGAGACGGGACGGAGGTTGAGGGGAAATGCCAGGAGGGTTGGGGATGAGATTTCCGCGTTGTTAGGAGCTTGGGAGCGTGCGGCGCTTGGTAGGGCACTGAAGAGGGAGAAGCAGAAGATAGAAGTGGAGGAGAGGAGGAGGATTACCGAGGAGCAGCAGACTAAGGCTAGTGCGCAGCTTTTGGATATATTGAAGACGGTAGAGGCGATGAAGGCTCGTGCAGCGCTGAAGGAGTCCGAGGTTGCTAGGGGAGTCAAGGTTGTGCAGAGTGTGGAGGAAGTTGTTTCTTCTGAAAGCACTATCCAGAGCGCTGAGGCACAACCCACTCCACCCAAGTCATCCTCGCCTACCCCCGAACATGCCCCCATCAAGCCAGCGTCTCCATCTCCAATCCGCCCAACTACAACCACCGAACAGCCAACTAAAATCCCATCACCCGCCCCCTCAACCGAACAAATCATTCCCAACACACCCCCCACCTCGCCACCAAACAAACGCAAACGCTCCGATACCCCCTCACCAACTCCATCGCCACCAGCAAAGAAGAGTAAGAAAGTCCATTGGGCACCTGAGATCGACACCTCACTAGATGCAGAGCGACCTAGAATCCTATCGCCCGAGTACGTACTTGACTCGGGGCGGCTGTCGCCTGTGGTAGAGGACGAAGTAGAAGCGTTTGGGGAGGCAAAGGAGATCAAGGTGGAGGTAGAGAAGGTTGAGGACTTGGTTGATTGGGGCGTTAGTGACGAGGAATAGAATGCGGTATTGACGCCTTGGTAAGTCGAATCGTATATCCTCAGCTGACCGTCGTCCTAATCATTGGTATTGTAGGTGTAAAAAAGCGCTTAACGGTTGAACTTTTGGATGCGATACTCTTTTTCATGTAGAAATACAATACAGCATTTTTTTTCGTTGGTATACATATAGAAGGAGAGTTTATCGAAAACTCCACTACAGGGTCGAGCAAAATCTGAGCTCGTATAGAGAGCGACGAGGAACTAGTAGGATCCATCTTTTGAACCAGTAGGTCGTTATTGTTTTACGTGTAGTTATTATGTGCTTCCTTAAGCTATGGTAAAGACTAACCGGCAGGAACTGTTACGGTCTGATTAGACTACCAAGTATAAGAATATTTCCATAAAAATAGCTAATGTACTGCCATGGGTGGCGAGATACTTTGCAACTTAGAGTCCATGCACGCGTCAACATTTCTTATTATTGTAATATAAGTTGTGCGCTGTAGCTACTCCTAAACATTAAAACGTACTCCTACCTTATAATCACTTTTGCACTGTTGCGTTCACACTTGGGTTACAAGCACACGTACAAGGTTTACAGCTTATAAAGGAATGCAAAGTAGAAAGATTATTCATTTATGAGGATATCAAGGGTCGTATCATGTCGTATAGGTATGCATCGCTTCCGTAAACAAACCCTGATATCCCAGACCGAAACCCAGAACTCCTTATCCCTTCCCCTCCCCTCCCATCCCATACCCCCACATCGATACACTTCACACCACACTCATCCCTCGACATGTACCCATCCATCTAGCAACTCCCTCCACCACCACCACCTCCACCTCCGCCATCTCCTCCTCCGCCCCCTCCTCCGCCTCCGTCGCCACCGCTAAACCATCCTCCACCACCTCCACCCGAGGTATCTGCAAAGCCATAGTCCCCTCCGCCGCCGTGTCGTCGGCCGCGCCGTTTGTGTGTTTGGCGCATGGGAGGCGGGTAGTCGGATGCGTGTTTTGAGGATCCGCAGCCCATTGTGGGTTGTGTATGTGAGTGTTGATTGTGGGTAGTTGATAGTTGGTAATGTGGGCCGAGGATTGTAGGGAAAGGTATGGGGGGCTTGTTTTTGAGTTGTGTCTCGATTGAAGATTGAGTGTAATTGATTACGCTGAAGATGTAGTCTATTGGTAAAAGTGTTCGAGGTTGATGGTTATGCGGTGGATCTCAAACCCAGCGGGCACACACCCTCTATATACTCCCTCTATATACTCCCTCTCCCCCCCTCCCCAATCGCAGCCCCCATACCTTTCCCACGCTTCCCGCCTCCCCGTTGAAACTGTGCCTTGCCTTGTCCAAGCTAGCTCTCCATCCGTCATCAGGCGCACCGCCAACGTCATCGCAGGATGCGCAGCTCGCACACTGGCCGCCCAATCAGGAAAGTGCATGTTGCGAGGTGTGTGGGAAGCGCAGCCGCGTACAATAGCCGCAAGTCTGTGCGCGTAATGGAGTGAGAATCCGCCTTGGAGGCTTGGGGCCCTGGGGCGGAGTCGCACCACGTGTGCGCAGTGTGGGTTTGCTGGGTGATCGACGGGTTGAGGCATGGATGGGGAGAAAAGACGGGTGGCGAGTTTTGGGAAGGCTAAATGGGTGTGGCTGTGTCGCCGTGTACTAGGATGCTCGTATCGCCGCTTGTGGTATATTCGATGTGAAAGAGAGTAATTACTTCAGTGTTCCATTGGCGTGCAATATGAGGCGGCTTCGTACGGCTGACTGTCACACATGGCCATACGAGAGTTCAGAGTCTGATTCATGTTGTTATTATCGAACAGTAAGAAAAAAAAAAAGAAGACTATCAAATGCATACAAGCAATGCACACCCAGCGCCCATACCCGCTTCATCTATGATATTCCGGGTGCAAAAGCGCCCAAAACCCCAGAACGAACCATTGTTTAAACCCAAAGTGCTTCTCTATTAGGCCGACGAGGTAAGAGCCTCTTTCGTGAAAAACTAGCAGTGTTCTGCCGTGTAGCCAAGTGGAACCCCTCAACAGTTGTACACAACAGATCTAAACCCAAACCCCGCCCATATGCATCGTACGCGTACAACAGTAGCATTTTGTATCGGCTCATGCTTTGCGTCTGTGCAAGCACTATTTGCGCTGCTGTTTCGCTTTCATAGCCAAGTGCGAGTACACCCAGCCACCACCTAGCGCCAGGAGAACACCGAACCACTCCTGCGGCTCTAGTACCTTGCCTTCGCTATACCAACCAATAGACAAAATGAGAACCGACTTGATATGGCTGACAATGTTGAATGTAAGAGCGGACGTACGACCGATAATCAGGAATTGCGACAAATTGTACATCGAGGCCATGATGCCGGATGCGCAAACGCACCAGAGGATGCTGGATGGCACCACACTGAGGTCAGGGATCGTGTCGAGGAAGGGGACGAAGGGGATGAGGAGGAGCACGGAGATGGGCGCTTGGTTGAGAAGGAGTTGGGGCGCGGAAACGGCAAAGTCTTCGATCTTCTTGCCGATCCAAATCTGGTAGAGGGCAGTCGAGCAGAAGGCCAAGGTAGCGATAATGACGCCGAAAAGCTGTGTCTGAGCGGCCTTGTTGGTGGTAAAGAATACACCGATGCAGGTAGCGAAGATGGCTGCCAACATCCACCGCGTCACCGTCTTCCGGAACAGGACGAAGTTGATCAGGACGACGGTCGGCGTTGTCATGACCTTGGAGAGCTGGTAGAAGCCGATATTGTTGTAGGTCAAGCTGAGGTTGCCGAGGACGACGTAGCCGGCGAAGAAGGCGCATACGGGCAGCATTTGCCATGGGTCTAATCGGACGGCCTTGAAGGCGCGGAAGGGCCCTCTTGTTGAGATGTAGAGTACGAGGCCGGTAGCCGTGAAATGCCACATGACAACCATGAGCTGGCATGCCTGGAGCTGCGGATCGCTGAAAACCCTGCCCATGAATTAGTACTCCTTCCATCGGCGATTTGTGTGTCGTGCGAGTGCGTACCGCTTGCTGAGGAAGACAAGACCGACTGTCGATAACGTGTTGAGGGCGATCCAAAAGCAGGTGATCACCTTCTCCTTGAGGGGTATCGCAGCGGGCTCTGTCGGTGCCTCGTACTTGGGCAGCTCCTCCTCCAGCTCGTGCGATGCTCGCGGGTCGATATTATCGACGAGGCCATCGGTGGACGGACGCTTCTCCGCTGCACAGAATGTCAGTTCCGTTGACTCGGTCGGGCGTTGGGAACCAGCTGGAACCTTTCCGGCTACGTACCCATTGCCGCGGTGGTGCTGTCGTATGTGATGTAGTGAACGACTGGACGGCTGTTTTGGCTATGCGATCATGCTAAGGATTACAGAGCGGGTGGGAAAAGGAGCGGAATGCGGGAGGAACACGGCGGCGAGGGGCGGGTCACAGCGCTCGAATGAACTGAGGAAAGCAGACTCTGAGGCGACACGAAAGGGTGGCACCGACTAGAAGAGGACGACGAACCCGAGCGTCGCAACAGGAAGCGGTGCGAAGGAAGGGGATTTTGGCTCACGTAAAGCTCTTGGCGCCGCTCAGCCCTCCAGCGCGCAGGAAATTGCCCCTCGATGCCAGTCTGCGCCAGCTCTGAGTGGTCGCGTTGTCAGCCGTTTGTCTTCATTTTAATTTTGGCTACTCCCCGGTATACCCCGATGTGGCTAGGTTCTCGATGCCGGTGTGGCGCGTCGGCTTTGGCTGCTCTCAGGGGTTGTTTTACGGCGGTCGGATGTGGTGGTTCATTAAGAGGAGGGGTTGGATTCTCCCTTGCAGTGGATGACGAGGCACATGTGCTGAACGTATCGGTGTCTGACGCGCTTCTGCATAACGAGGAGGATCTACCGAAGGGCTCAAGCGTAGATTGCATGACGAACAGTGGCCGAGGTAACCAGCTGTATGTGCAGTGACGCCGTAAAACCGCCTTCAGATAGCACCGACAACCAACTACTCTCTAATGGCATGATAGCAATAAGCACGGAGAAGCGAAGTCCAGTTTCTAGGTTGGTTGAATAAAACATTTTGAGCGAGCAGAGCCATGCCACGGCACGCGACACAGCCACCCTTGCCGTTGTGTGATGTAAGTTTCTACCCCTGCATTTGCGCAAAAGTCTAGATTCTCTACTCGCTACCATATGCTCATGCCCCGCGCTCCCAAAAGCAAGATTAAATATTTTTGCAATAGAACAGTACCACGCGTCTTCTGAAACGTCCTCTCGTCATATCGCGACCCCTAAGTCCCCATCCGCAACTGCACCCATGAACTCTGCCACCGCTTCTCCGCGCTCGTCCAACACCCACTCCAGTGTCTGCACCCACGTCTCCCCGTTGTTTTCGAACCAGTCGCCCATGCCCCGAACATAGCCCTCCACCATGCCTTTGAGCGGCGCATTCTCCTTCAGCCACATGATCTGCTCTGGGTCGAGCTTCAGCATGTCCTCCACCACGTAATAGTGCGGGATATCATCACCCCAGCCTTCAGCGCCGACCTCGTGGTTAGGATGGAGGTTGAACTTTGATGAGGCGTAGCGCGAAGCGTACATTTGCGTGCTTTGGAAGTGCGACGCGAGCGTATTAGGCGTGGTGTGGTGAGACGTGAAAGGATTGTAGGCTGGCAGGGCCTGAGATGGTGGCGGGTAGTTGAGGTGGATATTGAAGAGTAGCGGGTGGTCGTTGTCGGGATGCCGCTTCTTGAACTTGCGGGCGATGGTCCCGTTTGAGGGGCAGATGTTGTTGTGCACCACTTCGCGAAGCACGGCGTGTACATCGGCTATTTCAGCCAGCTCTAAAGTGCTCCAATTGTGCAAGAGGCCAGCGCGCTTCTGGATGACGAGCTTCGAAGCGCGGAACTCGCGTGGGTGATCGCGATTGTGGAACGCGCGAGAGTACAGCCACAAGCGGTAGATGGCCCGACGCAATCGATACCGCTCTGAGCTTGTCAAGAGTCGCCGCTGCTCGTAGTTGTATTTCCATTTCTTGAACGGGTAGATGTCGCACCATTTCTCGGCGATGCGGCCGGCGTGTACAATCTGCTTGAGCAGCGCAAGCGAGAATGGGACGGAGCGGATGATGTGAGCCGGCTGGCTGGCGTTGTGGGTCAACAGTTGAGTGAGGTCTTCAAGGGGGCCGAATTGAGCTTCGGCAGCGTCTTCGAGAATGGCGATCTTCTGGGACGAGGTGTAGATGTTGCGGAAGCGGCGGCAGGCGGAGGAGAGGGAAAGGACGTCGGCGATTGTGGAACAGGAGAAGAAAACGTGGGAGACGAGTTCGGTGGCGAGGTCTTCGAACAGCATTTTGGTGGTCGTTTTTTTGATGAGAGATCTAGGTAATTTGAAAAATGCAAGGAAACAATCAACAGCTCCTTCTCTTCTTCACTACTTCTTTAGTGGTTTTCTTGATATGCGTATCAAATTGCGATTTTGTTATTTGGGATAGATCGGCGGGAAGCTCAGAATATCTTGGTCGGATGTCTGATTGCGATTGCTTCGTCGCCGATGGAGAAGGAGGGGCTTAAGAGATGACCACCCCTCTCCGTGGGGGGCTATAGAAAAGAGGTGAGACATGTTGCTCGGAGAAGTCGCTGAGGGCGATTGCCAGCCCAGAAGGGCTGGAGATGGTTTGGAGTATCATGATTGACGTTGCGAGGAAAGGAGTCAGCGACGCTCACTGTGGATTTAAGTGAGCCAGACGCTAGTCCGGCGCGCTAGGGCCCCAGACTGGCCAGAACCTCCGAGCCTGGGTTGGGCCCTTCAGGGTCACCTGATCCCAGCATGCCACCGTGCGGGGTAGCGATGCTTCTCGTCTACACCAGGATGATACCTTCTTTCTTTTGATCTCTACGCTACCTATTGTGAACCGTCCTTGACATCAACGTCGTCAACGAGCTACTCGGTTGAATACAACCAAGATTCACCATCGAGGTACCATAGTTCAGCTGCAACTGCTGGTACAATGCATTCTTCGAAATCTTGGCCCGCGAAAGGGTCGCTATTACTCCGCTTGCCGATTGAACTCAGGCGCGCGATTTATTCTAGCATACTGCCGTACGTCTTCATTTGCTTTGTATGATCTTTCCTGACTCTATGCCACCGCCTTAGCCATACTTCTACCTTCGACGTGCGCTTCAAACGCAGCGATGGCGAGCTCAATGCGCGCTTCAAGGCGCGCCTCAAAGGCAGCGACGACGACGACACCGAATACAATCACACCCTTGTACGCCAGCCCAGCGAAGCGTGGATGATACAAAAAACCCCCCGTCGGACCGACCGCGAGGTTGGAAATGATATAGTCTGGCGGCGCGGTTGCACATCTATATTGGCGACATGCCGCCAGATACACGACGAGTGTGTAGATATGATATACGGACAGAACACATTTGTTATCCACGTGGCATTCGACGCGATCAAGTTCCGACAACGGTGGCGAACAGCGAACAATCTTACACCGAGTCGCTCGTACCCATTTCCGGATCACTTCTCGCAAAGAAACCTCTTGCGGATTAAGAACTATATCATAAATGTTGAGCATGTGGATGACTATACAGGCATGATCAAGTACAATTGCGGGGGACCAGGGCTCACTGCTGGGATCCGGGAGAGGGTACGAGAGTTAGTAGACCAACTCAGTGTGGCTCCGTCTCTCGTGCGGATCCATGTCCACCTGATCGATGGGGCTATCACCCATATAAAGCTTTCTAATGGGCGAGTACATCGTGTACAGGATGAAGAGAACTACTCAAAATCACAATCAACCCTAGATCCACTTCACCGATTGTGTGGGGTGAGGAAAGCGGAGGTTACGGGGGTGAATGCGGTTTACGCCAACTTGCTGGTGAAAAGTATGACTAGCACTAGAGACGTTCCCACAGACGATGGGGTATTGCTGTAGAACAAAAGTACAATGAGACTTTTGGAAGCGGAGTGCTTCCAAGATGTTTGCGCCGGTTTCCCTAGATGCAGTGATACAATGTCGACCCACTCGTCCCTGAACGCCGTAATTTTCGCGCGGACAACTGCTCATGCCATTAGGCAAACAGCTGTTGGTCGCTCAAAGGGTCCGCCTCCCTCTTGCGCCCTCCGTGAGTAGTAAGACCAAGATCGCCACGCTTGATCCTATTCTCTTTGATCTGTTCAGTCCGGCTGTTGTACCTACCTGCCTTTGCTCGCCTCAAATCAGATCTGATCTGGTTCGGCGAGACAAACTCCTTATTCTCGTAGATGATGGGTCCACCGAAACTCGACTCCTGGATGATGATGGGCGTCAGGACGAACCGAGGCCCAATCTCTACCAGGTTGACATCGAACTCGGAGGACGTTGCTTTCTTCCTGGGAGCAGGTCCGGCATCCTTCTCTTCTCCATCTACCGTGGGCTTCTTCTTCCCAGGCTCGGATTCGTTGATTTGGTAGACCCGGATCCAGATCTTGCCATCGGCTACGGTGAAGCCCATGACGTGGTCCACGAATGGTTTGACCTTCCGGGAAGTCTTGGGAACACCGAAGATTTGGGTGAGGAGTTCTTTCATGACGCGAAGGTGTGCTTGCTTCTCGAATGCGGCATCGAAGGATAGAACCGGCCTTGACCCCTTTAGGCAGTTTCCGATGAAGTTGAGCTCCTCCATAGTGTGCACTGGGGACTGTTAGAGAGGTGCAGTGTAAGGATTTGGGGACTTACGGTTCTGAAGATGCATCTTGACGGTCGGACCGTTTGGCGCTCTGCTCATCCACGCATAAAGATCCTTCCCTTTCCTGGCTTCGAAGAAGAGCACGTTGTTGCAGTTGTAGAGCTCAGCAAGCTCGTTCAGCTGGTAAAGCTTCGTCTTGGTGTCGAGCTTCGCCTCTTTTCTGCTGTGTGGCCTTGGGTGCATAAGCGCAAGTCTCCGCAAAACCCCCAGCGAGGCTTACATCAATGAGTACAGGTCTTGTAGCAAGTGGCGATGCCTGTATGTCACGCCTCGCGAACTCTGCCATCCGTAAGTCGATGCGCACGCGTTGGCCATGGCCGCATACCAGAACGAGCACCCGTTGCCTATTTTTGCGCTCGCCAGCCTCCTTCTCATGGCCGCTCGTGGCCGAGAGGGTCTTGTATACGGCGGCCATTGCGATATATCGTGCTGTTGCCGTCTTCCGTGTGCAGGCGCAGGCAAAAAGTTCGACAATTTGATGCCAAGAGTGCCGGGGGCTTTAGCGGCTGGTGGCTCGTGCGGGAGGCAGGGATGGCACGGGCGCGCGCTCGTCACCATCCTCAGTTCACGGCGCAACCAATCACGGCGGACCACTCCACTGCGCTTTTCCACCCTTCTGCTGCTGCCCGTTTGCGTGTTGCGTGAGCGCCTGCAGAAGAACAGACACGGAGGCGGGCGTCGTTTGGAGTGCATGCAAACGCTGCCCGTGGCAGTGCTGGGCGTGCTTCACATCGTGGATACGTTAGCCGAGCGTTGAGGCCGACGCGCAAACACGGGCAGCCAGAAGGTGTCGAGGCTCAAGCAACACGCCCGCAAGGCTCAAGCACCTCTCCCACAGGGCCCGGCAGATGGCCATACCGTGCGGAACACAATAAACGCAGGCGGAGCGGCGCCCTGCACGGCTTCGCCTGCGGCAGCGATTATTGGACCTCTCCAACCCAAACTCCTGGGGCTGCAAGCGTGTGTGTGGGTGTGGGCGTGTGGGCGTGTGGTAGAAGAGAGAGCAACCAGAGCGGATGCAGGCTTTTGCTCAGAGTGCCGAACATCGTCCCCACCATCGTGATCCCCTGTGCCGTCGCTCGACTCCTCTCATCCCATATACCTACGCGTGTCGCCGTCTGCTTCGGCCCTCCCCCCCCCTCCCCTCCCAACACGTCGCGGACCTGCATCGCGGCCGTCTGGCGCTGCGCCTGCTACGAGAGGACTGCCGTTCCAAGCTCGCCCGCGCACTAGAGCTGACAGTCACTACTCGTGCCTGTGATCTCGAGAGCGCTGCGCCGGCCGAACCTCCACTCCTCCGCCGTCCACTGAGTCCCATCCAGGACCGCCATCCCCATCGTCGTCATTTCAGGACGGGCCGTCGCCGCGACGCAACCATCACGCGCGTCGCTGCACGCCCGCCGTCGTCCGTTCCGCCGCGCGCCCTCCTCGCCGTCTCTCCTCCGCCCTCACTCATGGCCTAGGCCTCTGTGGTCCTGATGTTTCACGACCCGGTGCTTCGGCGGTCCGTTGAGGAGGAAGAGCGAGACAGAATGCCAACGCCAGGGGAACCGCAAGCCTTCTCGCGAGACGCTTACCACCACCCCCAATCGCCCTCCACGCAAACACCAAGCCGACTACACCACTCCCAGACCTCCCCCACGCAACCCTACCATCCCCATCTTCGCTCGCCCGGCACCGCCGCGCTGCCTCCCATCAGCACCGCCCTTTACGCCCGCGACAGCACGGCTTCTCAATACTACGACCCGGCCCCGGATGGCGACCGTCGCCTGAGCCAGCCCGCCGCCCGGTACGAGGGCCATTATCCCCCACAGGTATGCTGCCGTCATTTTCATCATCCCTTTGACAACACCATCGCCGATGGATTTGGATGCAGGGATGCGGAATTAACAACCACATCCCACAGGCTCGAGACTCCCACGCATACCCAGACGGCCGCCCAGCGGAAAGCACGTACAACAACCCGTATCGTTCGCCCATCGCAAGCGCCTTCGCGCATCAATCCCCGCTGCAGCGCCCGCCCTCCCACGGCCACACCACTGGGGGCATGGAGGCCATGTCTCACTCGCCCATGTCTCCAAGCATGTACCAGTCGATGAATCGCGGAGCTGTGCAGCAGCAGCAGCCGCCGCCGCCGCCACCCCACTATGAGCGGAGGCTTTCAGTGAAGGAGGAGGTTAGTCAAAGTGCCGTTCCTGTAGCCGCTCTTTGAGTACTGACAATAGCCCCAGCAGGCGCCTCCGCCCCCAAAGCGAGACCCCATGTCTCTTTCTAGCATCATGTCTTCCGGCGCAGACATCGAACCTCCCCTCAAAGCTCAACAGCTTCCTCCTATCAGCACTGAACCGCGCCGCCTATCAAAGGCCTCGGGCAACCCGCCGCTTTTCGTCAAGCAAGAGGCTATGGGCACACCTGCGCCTACTGATATCCCTCCACCAAGCATACCCGCAGTAAACCGAGGGGGTTATGGGAGCATGCCATCGGTTGTCAGTGCACACCCGTCGCAGCACTTTGTACCCCGCGAGATTCCCGTTCCCGACGAGGTCGAAGTCGAGGCCGCGTTAACCCGCATTGAGACCAGCGAGATGAACGACATGGAGGGAGATGAGTTTGAATCTGAGAGAGAAGACTATCTTCTGCAATGTAACAAACGGGCTTTGGATGTCCACGATGCCGAAGCCAGCAAACGCAAGGTCAGTCCTTTCAGCATGCTCCTTTTTATACATCCTCTAACATACACAGCGACGACGTATCGCCACCCTTACTCGCTTCGCCGAGATCCTCGCTGCTCACCGCGATTCGGCCAAGCAAGCCTACAATATGGAACACGAAGGCGAAGCCTGGCAACAGGTCCAAGACCAGGAGATAGCCGAAGAGAAGGAGCGCAAAAAAGACATGCAGCGCAAACGACGACGGGAGAAGACGATTCAGAACGAGGAAGCTAAGCGCGCCGAAGCTCTAGCCAAGGCAGGTCAAGCCGAGAACGAGGAAGAGAAGGAGAAGCATCTGCGCGAGGCTCAAAGAGCCGAAAGGAAAGCCAAGACAACCAGCCAACTGCTGCAAGGAAATGCCCCTAGCAAGGATTTCCGAGAAGTTACTTCCCCTGCGCCCAACTTTGAGGGCGGCACCATGGGCTCCTTCCAAGCTTCCGACGATCTTTTGGGCGGGAAGCGGAAGGGTGGTCGCTCAGGTGGTCGACTCAAAAAGAGCAAAGAACAGAAGCAGGCGGAGAAGGATGCCGCAGCCGCTGGCCAGGCTGCTCTTGACCGTGGCGACGAGCTTCCTGCCATTGCCCCACGGGAAGGGGCGCGTCTTGACGCGTTGAGAGGCCGAAGCCAGACTGAAGACCTGGGCCCAATAGTCCTGACCTCCTACAACTCTCAAGCCTACCAGAACCTCTACAACCAGATTTGGAAGGATATCGCCAAGAAGGACATACCCAAAGTGGTCCGGATCAAAGAGAATTCGCTTTCAACGAAGCAGTCGAACCTCCGCAAGACGGCCCAGCTAGCTTCCAAAGAAGCCCGACGATGGCAGATGCGTACCAACAAAAGCATGAAAGATGTACAGGCTCGAGCCAAGCGGAGCATGCGAGAGATGCTAGGCTTCTGGAAGAGGAATGAACGTGACGAACGTGATCAGCGGAAAATGGCCGAGCGTCAAGAGCTGGAGAATGCAAAGAAGGCCGAAGCTGACCGCGAAGCTAATCGCCAGAAGCGAAAGCTCAACTTTCTTATTTCCCAAACCGAGCTTTACTCACATTTCATCGGCAAGAAGGCCAGGACCGACGAGATTGAGCGTTCTACCGACGATGCGGATGCTGCCATTGGCGATGCTCCCAGTGGAGCATCTGGGCCATCTGTTAACGTTCCAGAAGGAGCCGCACAACCGGGTGCTAAGGTTACTAATTTCGAAGATCTGGACTTTGACAACGACGACGAGAGCGCTCTCAACGCTGCCGCTATTGCTAACGCGCAACACGCTGTCCAGGAAGCACAGGATCGGGCCCGTGCCTTCAACAATGCCGGCGGAGAGTCGGGCGAGGACGAAGGCGAGCTGAATTTCCAGAATCCCTCGGGTCTCCAAGATGCCAAGGACTTCATTCCTCAGCCGAAGCTGCTAAGCTGTACATTGAAGGAATACCAGCTCAAAGGTCTCAATTGGTTGGTCAATCTGTACGAGCAAGGCATCAATGGTATCTTGGCCGACGAAATGGGTCTCGGAAAGACGGTACAGTCCATCTCCGTCATGGCCTACCTCGTCGAGAAGTACAACATTTGGGGACCGTTCCTAGTTATCGCTCCCGCGTCGACGCTGCACAACTGGCAACAGGAGATCACCAGGTTCGTTCCTGACCTCAAGGTGCTCCCTTATTGGGGCAATGCGAAGGACCGAAAGATCCTCCGGAAGTTCTGGGACCGGAAACACGTCACTTACAACAAGGAGTCCCCTTTCCATGTTCTCGTCACGTCCTATCAACTGGTCGTGCAGGATGCGCAATACTTCCAGAAGATCCGTTGGCAATACATGATCCTTGATGAGGCGCAAGCCATCAAATCATCTCAGAGCTCCAGGTGGAAGAGTCTGTTGGGGTTCCATTCTCGTAATCGACTGCTTCTCACGGGTACGCCTATCCAGAACAACATGCAAGAACTCTGGGCCCTTCTACATTTCATCATGCCAAGTCTGTTTGACTCTCACGACGAGTTCAGCGATTGGTTCTCTAAAGATATTGAGAGTCACGCACAGAGCAACACCAAGCTCAATGAAGACCAGCTGAAGCGTCTGCATATGATTCTCAAGCCCTTCATGCTGCGGCGTGTGAAGAAACACGTGCAAAAGGAGCTGGGCGACAAGATTGAATTGGATGTGTTCTGCGATCTTACCTACCGCCAACGAGCGTACTACACCAACCTTCGGAACAAGATTAGCCTGATGGATCTCATCGAGAAGGCTGTTGGCGATGAACAAGATAGTGCAACGCTGATGAATCTCGTCATGCAGTTCCGAAAGGTCTGCAATCACCCCGACCTATTTGAAAGGGCTGAGACCCGGTCTCCCTTATCCTTCGCCTACTTTGCCGAGACAGCATCTTTCATGCGCGAAGGTCAGAACTTGAGCGTAGGCTATTCCACGCGTAACCTGATCGAATATCGCTTGCCGCGATTGATCTGCCGCAATGGAGGTCGCCTTGACGTCCCAGGCGCGGAGAACCCCAACGCTGGTTTCCGCGGTCGGTATCTCTACAATCTAATGAATGTCTGGACTCAGGACCATATTCATCGATCATCCAAACAGAATGATGCGTTCTCTTGGCTTCGCCTGGCGGACGTATCTGCAAGCGAAGCCTCGAAAATTGCAAAGAGGGACCTTTTCCAACGTGCGATGGACCTTGCTGACAAGCCTGAGCGCCTGGCTCGGTTCAACATTGCCTACGACGACGATAACTCATACGTACCAAAGCATTCGATGCTCAACATCGTAGAACACCAGAGTCGCGCTCCGCTAGCCGAGATCACATCCGAGGGCTACATGCACAATCTTCTCAACGTGTCTCAGTCGGCTTTCGAAGAGACAGGCCTCAACATCATCGAGCGTTGCGCCAAACCTGGCGCCTCCGCGCCCCCTATCGAACTTTACTGCTCCAGCCAGGGGGTCATTGCAGAGAAACAGAGAACTTTCTTCAATGTGCCTATGCGAACTGCGCTCTATGGTATCTCTGAGAACAGCGAGCAAGCAATGTTAGAGTCAAAGGTGGACACTACAGCTCTATCGGCTTGCAACAAGTTGCCTCCTCCAACGAACACTCGAGAACGATACGCGCATATCCAAGTCCCGTCGATGCAGCGCTTCGTCACAGACTCCGGCAAGCTGAGGCAGCTAGACGCATTGCTCAAAGAGTTGAAACAGAACAACCACCGCGTGTTACTCTACTTCCAGATGACCAGGATGATAGATCTCATGGAAGAGTACCTTACCTACCGAAACTACAAGTACTGCCGGTTGGACGGTTCGACGAAGCTCGAAGATCGTCGAGACACGGTCTCGGACTTCCAGAGCGATCCTTCTATCTTTGTCTTCCTGCTTTCCACCCGCGCTGGTGGTCTTGGCATTAACTTGACGTCCGCCGATACCGTCATTTTCTACGACTCTGACTGGAATCCCACAATTGATTCTCAAGCCATGGATCGTGCTCATCGTCTCGGTCAGACTAGGCAAGTCACGGTGTATCGTCTCATCACCCGAGGTACTATTGAGGAACGTATTCGCAAGCGCGCTCTCCAGAAAGAGGAAGTGCAACGTGTCGTTATCTCGGGTGGTGCCGGTGCACAAGTCGACTTCAACACTCGGTCTCGCGAGAACCGCACCAAGGATATCGCCATGTGGCTTGCAGACGACGAGCAAGCCGCTGAAATCGAGAAGAAGGAAGCTGAAATGGCCGAGGCAGAGAAGAATGCCCCGCCGAGCAAGAAGCGTAAGAGAAAGAAGGTGGAGGCCAGCTTGGATGAAATGTATCATGAAGGTAAGGTTTCCAATATGTTCACTTTTTTGGAATCTGCCACTTACAGTACAACAGGCGAAGGACATTTCGATGAGAGCGCTAAACCGAGCGGCACTGCCACCCCTGTTCCTGCCGCAGCGGAAGATCAACCTGCAGGAAAGCGTAAGAAGGGAATGAGCAAGAAGGCTAAGACAGCTAAACAACGACTCGCTGTTGCTGATGGCCAGGTCTGATCGCCTATGCTCCTGTAACACTATTATCATACATGCATTGCATTTCTACCACCATCTTTGCGGAAGGCGTCATTCCGATAGCATGTCAGGGTTCGGTTCTTCATTATTGACGAGTTGTTGACCTCGGTACGGGAAAAAGTCCAGTTGATGGGCATTAAGGTCAACAAGGTCGTTGTCGTTCGTGTAACATTATCTTGCTTATCTTTTTTTTTTGGGTTGGGCGAACTCCATCTTTCTGTCATGCAAAGGTGTAGGGTAAAGGCTCTCTTCTACCTAATACTTTCTGCTGGTTCTTGCGAGTGGACCTATCTGCATAGACGGTATCTTGGGCTGGGTGGTAAAAGAACATTTGACGTTACTTGCAATTCTCGTCTGCTTTCCGTGCTTTTAAAGTCATCTATCTAAGGTACGGTTCTTGCGATGAATAATAGGCATGATCTAAGTGCGGAATAGACTAATTAAAAACACGGCGATTTCCCGAATAGGATATTTCCATCTACGCGCCCTTGGTACGCGACGCGCTAGCCGGCGCTAACATGCCAAGCACAATATTTTTACTGTAACTAGGGAAATAAGCACACAGGCTTACTGAACACCCAAGATGCTGATAGTATGAGAAACACGCCTGGATCGTATTTCGTACGGTGTTATTACAGGGCTTGTGAGCCTACATAGGCTATACTGAGACCAGAGCCATTTCCATTACTACAGCAAGTAGCGATGTTGTCGTTTTGTTGACAGGGCGTTTCTGGACCGTGTGCTTAATTTTCCCCACCCTCGAGCACCCTCTAGAATCCAACACGCTCCACAGCCGTTCTTCCTCAAGGCATTGGCAGCCTATGGCTTCATTGGCCTAATCGCCTCGATTCTCATTAATGTCTCATCAATTCTTCTTCCGCAGCAAAACCGAGCCACCAGCCGTCTTCCATTGGGTATCCTATATCGGAAATGCCGTCTCGTACAGTATAGACCCCGTCGCCTTTTTTACCAAGTATCGAGAAAAGGTGTGTTCTTCACGAAAAACATGCATTGACTCATGATCCCCTTCCGCTAACCGCCAACGAAGTACGGCGATGTCTTCACCTTCACCCTCTTCGGTAGGAAAATAACCTGCTACCTGGGCCTCGATGGCAACGGCTTCATCCTCAACGCACAGCTTCAGGTCGTTAATGCCGAGGAAATCTACGGTCCGCTTACGATACCCGTGTTCGGCAGCGATGTCATCTACGACTGTCCGAACTCGAAGCTCATGGAACAGAAGAAGTGTGTCAAGTTTGGACTGACACAGAAGGCCTTGGATTTGCATGTTCCCTTGATCGAGAAGGAAGTGTTGGATTACATCAAATCGAGCCCCGCATGGAAGGGCGCGTCGGGTGCTGTCGACATCTCCGGTGCCATGTCTGAGATTACGCTGTTCACGGCGGCACGGTCACTGCAGGGGAAGGAGGTGCGACAGAAACTGACCGCTGAGTTCGCCGAGCTGTACCATGACCTAGACAATGTAAGTGCCATATCGTCCTTCATTCTCAAGTCTCCTGCTAACACTCGTTACCAACCAGGATTTTGCCCCCATCAACTTCCTATTCCCTTGGCTACCTCTACCATGAAATCGCCGTCGAGACATCGCCCACGCCAAGATGCGAACCGTCTACGAAGACATTATCACCCAACGGCGCAAACACGGTCTCGACTCCGATGCTGAATACGACATAATATGGAATCTCATGAACTCGAGCTACAAGAACGGAATACCCGTCCCGGACAAGGAAATTGCACATGATGATCACACTTCTCATAGGAGGTCAACACTCGTCCTCATCGGCCAGTGCATGGATCATGCTCCGCTTAGCCGCGCACCCCAACATTGCCGAAGAGCTCTTTCAAGAACAGGTCCAGAATCTCGGTCAAGGTGGCAGAGGCCGTCTGCCACCGCTGCAGTTCTCAGATCTAGACAAACTCCCGCTTTTGCACAACATAGTCAAAGAAACCCTTCGTCTACACGGCTCCATCCATTCCATCCTTCGCAAAGTCAAGAACTCTCTTTCCATTTCCGGAACTCCTTACGTGATCGGCACCGACAAGGTGCTACTGGCCTCGCCTATGGTGACGGCAACAAGCGACGAGTTTTTCCCGGACGCGAAAAGCTAGAACCCCCATCGATGAGATCAACCTCAGCAGGTCGAGGACGCTGTTAACGACACTGATGGCTACGGCTATGGCGCCGTGTCCAAGGGGACCAGGAGTCCATATATGCCGTTTGGGGCAGGATGACATCGCTGCATTGGTGAAAAATTCACCTATCTGAACCTGGGTGTCATCGTTGCTACCGTTGTGCGCAACTTCAAGCTCCACTCTATGGATGGAAGGGAGGGTGTCGTGCCGAAGACAGATCATACATCCGTGTTTGCACGCCCGTCCCAGCCTTCGTTCATTCGTTGGACCCGGCAGGAGTACGGTTGAGGTCGATTTCATCGTCTACGGTCACTTCTCTATAGGAAGATGCCACAGGGGAATTAACCCATTGTAATGCATCATCTAGGTACAAACGGGCTACTAATTAATAGTAATGTTAACGACGAGATGCACGTTGCACGTCAGTCTAACATTGTCGACTTCATATCCGCATATTCTCCATATTTGGCGGTGCTCAAACGAAATAAACCAACAATAAACGCCTCTCTTCTGATCCGTGTCTAGATGTTTCATCATCACGATCCATGTTTCTCCAAATTACTTCCCTCGTGCGCTCACCCTCTCTTTCCATCCCCAGCCCCATCCATTCCGTACCAAGTTCATCGTGCCAGCCTTCTGTGGCAAGGGTTCGTACGAACCACTAATTTTGTTCAGCGCGGTTTTGAGAACAGCCAGTAGATACCCGTACCGAGAATGGCGAAGATGAAGTACTAGACGAGCTTGGAAAGGGCGAACGGTTGGACTTTAGCACCTCGGTCTACATTGAGCGTGCCGTGTCAGCTCCACGTTGTGGAGTGGAAGTTACTTGGACGCGCGCTCCTCAAACATAACCCATACCGGCGCCTTCCACCACATGACGTAACATCGAGAAGCATCTTCCCAATCAAGATCAGTATTCACCAACTTTGGATCATATCTAAACAGTATCTTGGAAAGACAGGAAGTCATCTCAAGGAAGGCGAAGCTAAGTAAACTTAGGGTAAGTTGTGTGGCATGAAGGTGTTAGGACTGTGGAGGGGGGAAGCTTACTTGCGACCAATACACGCCCGATATCCGAGTGAGAAAGGCTGGCTGGCCTCCTTGATGTCCTGGCATTCGGGGTCAATCCAACGCTCAGGTATGAAGGTCATGGGTTCGTGGAAGTTGTTCGCATCGTGGGTGACGGCCCACGCACTCGTGTAAACTTCTGCCTGTCTATAGGTCAACAACCGGTTTCTCACTACAGTCCTTGACAAGTGTGGTGGACCTACTCCTTTTGGTACCCAATGGCCGTCAATCTCACATCCAGGCGACACGCGCGGGAAACCCTGTGAGCCTGGCGGGTGAATACGTAAGGACTCATTGATGACGGCTTGTAGATAGGGCAGTTGCATCGCTGATGCAGCATCAATCTCCTCATATGATTTGTACCGGGTTCGTATCTCATTCGTCAGCCTCTCGAGCGTCGCAGGAGTCTTGAGAAGATAGTACATGGCGGCTGCTAGGCAAGTCGCTGTCGTCTCACCACCTGCAAGGCTGTTCCGTGTCCTGTTAGCTTACAGTTACAGAAGGAAATGTTTTTTGCTTACACCAACGTAGATGCGTGGGCTGTCATCTCTTCTTGTTCTACCTCACCAGCCCGGACTTTGTTTGCTATGTGGGTGAAGAAGTCCTGTCGCGGCGTCTCGGCGTCAAGACGCTTCTGTACCTTTGCCCGGCTGTACATCGAGTGTTTCTCCCTCACGCTCGAGGTAAGCGACGGGAGTAGCCATCGTCCGAGGACATGCAGGACCCGCACTCGTCGCAAGTTATCTACTAAGGTAACTTCGAAGAGGTGTTTGAGGATCAGGTCCATCCAAGCATGGTGTTTCTCTATCAAGTCACAGTCATATTAGCAGATGTATTAAGAGCTTCGCGAAATAAATATGGCAGAATGGAGAAGTACCTTCCTGGACACAATCGAACCCCTCTCCAAAAGCCATTTCTCCCAAGATGTCAAAGGTAAGCATCTCCAACCAATCGACAACATTGATGCCTTTGCCTCCGCTCTTGCGACACAGGGGTCCGAGCTTATCAACAAAGCGGTCTAGGCAGGTCTGGACGATAGGTTCTTGGTTGGCTAGCGCTTTGGCCGAGAAGGCCGCAGTGAGGTTCCTCTTCTTGCGCGCATGGACGGCTGGATCACGTTCGGACCCGATACAGCCCGTTTTGTAAGCGCCGCCGAAGATGTCGTAGAACTCGCCTTTAATTAACTGGCCTTGCCCAGGGGGTGGGAAGCCATAAATGGCCTTCCATGACGCTGTCGACGCAAACGAGAGCTCGTTGGGCGAGACGCGGAATACCGGGCCTGGTTATATATGTCAGCCGATTATTTTCAACTTGTCGCTGATAATTACAGACCATATGTTTCGTGAAGTGATCGGATGACACGGTGCGACCGCCCTGTCATAGTATGCCAGAATCGCCAGAGCTGTCCATAACGCGTTAGCCCAGTATCCATGGTCGGAGAAGTGTTGTAGGGAATATGCTAACAATGGACGCGCGGGCCCAGAATGGGCCTGGGAATTTTGCCAATGGATGCAAGTACAGATTGTACGTGATATGCATACAGGCAGCCGTCACCACAAGTGCGAACAGCTCACGCCACCCGACTTTTCCCCCTATTTGCTTGATTTTTTCAAATGCTCCGCCGCTGTCATGTTGCCAATCCCTTGCTCCGGTAGCATAGTTCATTTTACTCATCTTTAATTGCTTCAACGATCAGGACCGTGCGCATACGAATCGTAGTTGATACAGGAGCTGAAATCGCTCGAGGGTCCTAAAATAGAGGAAATACGAAAAGCGTTGGAAACGGAAGAAGAAGAAGAAGAAGGAATCATACGCTGTGTGGCTACTACTATGTTAGCTGCATTGCTTCCATAAGGCTGATACCAATCAGTTGGTTGTTCATAATGATGTTCACGCGGCAGTTACCTAAAGGCGGTATATCCGTCGGCAGGCGACCGCATTTGATAATGGCCGGGGGCGCGGAAACAACGGATTCTTTGGACCTGACACGGCGACCACAACGCTTCATCTTTTCTGACTCTGACATCTGGCTATGCCTGACGCGCGTGATGGAGCCACGGCGAAGCAGATCAGCAACTGCAACAGATGAGGTGCTATATGCAGTTAACCCTCAAACTAGAACAATACTGCTCTGTTTTCAGGCCCCTGTTTTACTGACTTTGCGCACTGTACAGTATATTGCCGGGGACCGATTAGTAACCATGCTTAGGATATCGTACATATTCCCGCCAATCACAAAGGCAAGTTCTTATCATTCGGTGAGTGTTGGGATGCGAGCATATCTCGGCGGCAAATATGAGTCGAAATGACGAATGGGATGCTGACGCACTGCTCGTTCACGGGGTATCCTTTGAGGGTCCTGGCCGCGAAGCGGTGGATTGGCCCTAAAATCCGGTTGGACCCAAGGACGAGCAATTTATGTCTGGGATGGATGCAAGTGATCCTTAAGATGCATGTGTGTACATATGCATGGCTAAGTGGTATGGATACTCTCTAGGCAGTCAATGCCATCCATACTCATATCTCTGGGATATACTATTATTGTTACTTCGTGGCTGGTCGCGGACAGCGAATAAGAGCAATTTGCCAATATTATGAAACATGACCGTTAGTCCATATATATGTATCTAAGGCACTTACGGTATATTATAAATTCCACATCTCCTTTTCTATGACATCTCAATGGCACAGTAACTGGGCAAATTCAGTGCATTCAGAGTCACGCTCGAGGAAGGCCAGGACCTCAACATCCCCCTCACGCTGCAACGGCCTAACACTGCAATAACGACAAACTCGATCAAACAAGTGGCGTTCTTGGCGGACGTAGTCCGTGTTACCACCGTTGGCAAACATTTAGCCGCCAAAGCTGCATCCCATAATAGGCGGCGGCAGGAGGCTGGTCACACCAAAATTAGCGTCTTTGAACGTGGGCAGAGGGCGTCGCAGCGTCTTTGCTGTGTAATCTAGAAGCTTTGCCGCGGCCAGTCCACATCCTGCGAATGCTTCCTCTCGCGTAAGGCTAGTACCAGCGTGCCGGACAGCCCCTACGAGACTCGTGCCAGGATCGTTGCTTGTGATCCCAGGCATATGAAGGTAGACCACAGCTACCCGAAGCCCTTTCATTCAGAGTGGGAAATTGACGTGAGATGTGCTCATGGGATAGCTCTTTTCAACCAAGAAACCGGTTAGGGCCTGTATCGTCTGAACGGCGTATTTTGCTCTCTCTAGGCAGGAACCGTATGCAATCTCAAGAACAACGAAAGTACGGACTTGAGACCTTAACGTGTGGGACCGGCCAAGGCACTGTGTTGGCGGATTTCGATGATAGAATCAACTTGCTGTAGTTTCACGTTTCCCTCAACGGTTCGGCGAATTGCTTGAGCAAGAAGCACGGGCTGTCCATGTGTTCCTACAGTGCGGCGAGGTAGTGGTCCTCGAGTGATAGCATATGATGGGAATGAAAAGAAGCCTGTCCCGGTGAGTACGGACGAGAACGTTTTCCTTTTCGATACGAATTCTCAGCTTTTGGATACCAGCCAAGTCGCCTGATAGCGTCACGCTGGATGAACTGTTGGTGCAGGCCATGACCACCTGACCGGACCGGGTATCGTCGAGATTCGTCGCCAGGCCAGCCTGAGTCATACCAACGGTCATCATAACCCCCCTTCATGGGCTCATTGCCCTCGGTGGTGGCGATATGCTCAGCATTGATAAGGTGGCGGAAGTAGGTGCATGCTATAGCTGGCTATTGGAGACGAAACCTAGTCAAGGAGTCGTACCGGTATTTGGAGGGGCCTTGTCGAGCTGTCGTCCAGCAACGTGGTGAGTTCTGATACGGCGGTGGCCGCGACCGTCACCGTCCACGAAAACCGGCTTCGCCTTTCACTCAGCGGATATTCCAGGTCATCAAATGCGTTTGCGTTTGCGTATCGTACGCATACTTCTGTAGATGCTCCCGAAATTTGACAGTCCTCTAGCCAGCCGCCACCTTGTCCAATGCGCTCAAGACAAAGAGCAAGCGGCCCGGACGTTCGGCCCGTCGAGCTATGCTCTTGTGCCCATATAGTGCACTTAGTGGCCTGCCTCCTCAAGAATTACAAGGGCGTTAGTCTGCCAAAGCTGAAATTGTTCATGGAGGCACGCTGAACGGTTGACAGCGGCCAGGCCTGGGTGCATGTCGGATCTGCGTAGTGTCAATATGTCAAGTACTACTTCGGGGTTTAGATCCGTGTTATATAGTCATCAGGGAGCATAGTGACGGCTCACCTTAAGATGTAGACGATCTAGGTCAATGGCGGGTTTAACCCTGTCGAAGTTAAGACTTGGTGCAATCTCATTGCGCTCCAGAGACATGGCCACCTTGGTAATAGAAGCTAAGTCCGATGTAGCCCCCGTGAAGCCTATGTTTGTTTTGACCGATGCCATGTACGAAGGCTTTCCTGCACATCAGAACGCGAACGATGTCGTGTGCATTCGGAGATAGGGCATCCTCTCAGGTCGACCCCGGCTGAGCGTCTCACCAACCTGCAATCTTAGACAAGGAAATGTAGGCTTTGGTACTGTTAGTTTTTGGGTTCCCTTGTTTCTTACAGTACGGACAAGGACACAAAGGACACGAACCACTCTCTGGGACCTCTCATGTCACTTCGAGGTACAGTCTGGGCTGTGGGTCTATGGAAACAACTGCATCGGCCGACATGTTGAAGGAGACATCAAAGGCACCAACGTCTTCGTCGAGGAAATAGCCGCCTTTGGCCCGAATCTGTGGGCTAATAGTCAGCATTCAAGGTCTTTTGTCAAGAAGAACCCAGAATGGCACTAACAACAGAGATATTAGCAGGATCAGGGTGATAGAAAGATTTTGAATTGAAACGGCTGCCAAGAATTTCGGACCAGACATCCTTGCTACGAGAAACGAGTTCCCAGAGTCTGCCCCGAGAAGTCACGCCTCCACCAAGGGACAGGCTATCCGGACAATTGTCAGGGGCATTGTTTTAGGTTCGGTAGCATGTCCATTGCTCTGGTGTATACCATTCCATTGATGTTGTCTGTAATTGATCGTCATGTTGGGCGTATACAAGTGGAAAGAAAATATAGTGGTCAGGGTTGTAATGCGAAAGACAGCCGGTTGCAGATTGAGATGGCAGCTGAAGGCGATACAATTAAGGATTAGAAATCTTTTCTAATGGGGACTTCAAAATATTGTACTCGGTACCAAGGGCATAGATGTCCTATTTGGTAATCAACGACACTTGGCCGGCAGATTACCCAATTAGTCCAACTCCGCCGCTTTTTAGCGGCCCTTCGGCAAACCATGGTTGCATTAACTGTCTAGAAGTTAAACCTATACTTTATTATCATCGCCTGCAAAATACTCATCCGAGGATAACGACGGAAGGCGCTGCTCGAATCCCCATACTTGTGCTAGAAATCAGCTGCAGATATGCATTGGTGCCTGCGTATGAGAGATCGGCAAACGTACTTTCCGCGTTGTTCACAGACAGTTAGTCCTACGGAATTTTCTTCTACAGTCGCGGTGGTAAGGTCGCGTCCGAATACAACGTGGCCGAAACGGGCAGAGCGTAAACATAAATTTCCTTGTATTTAAGTACTTAATAATTTATATCCTCTTAGTACTTTTGATAGCTTCTTGCATATAGATACTACTATAATTGAGGTATGAAGGCACTCAGGTCAAATACAATATACTGGTAGCGTATTGAAATATATAATGGATCATAGACATCCTCATTGATCCTGTAGCACTTGATGCTTTGTGTCTGTCCCCTAGGTGGCCGCTAGCTGAGATCGGTTCTTGATAAAAATATATTGGACTAAGCCAAGGTGGAAATGATGAACAAAGGTCTTAGAATGCGCACGAAGTCCGCATGCCCCCATGCGAGTTAACATGCTGGTTCTTGGTAACCACCGAGACCCGCATTATACATGGTTTCGGGCCCATAATATCCGTTGGATGTTTTCCTTCCGTCCCAGCCCAACTCGGCTCTTACCAAATTTGGTAGACACGTCATATAGACGGTGAGATTCGACTAGTAAGTTAAAATTTCGTGATTGCATGCGTCAGACCAAACCCTAATCGCTCAGTTAGGTACGCAGCCGACACTGGTGGTTTATATATACGAAGTGGTGGCGATTTCGGGTGCATACTTATATGTACTTTGCTAGGTAGGGCTCGACAGTATACGAGCTGCTTAATTACGCCTATTTCAGTCGCAAAGAGCACAACTCCAAGCATGAAATCTACATTATACGATGGATTAGACAAGAGCAGTCCTTCTCAGTTGTGGGCGGGACTCTCGATTCTATTCGCATTTACGGTAAGTAAACTCCGCGATCTGTCTTGACCCAATTACAGAAGGCATTGCCCAGAACTGTGCTGAATCGGGGACATGGGCAGTTTATAATCGTACGGCTAATCGAGGGAATCTACAATGTGTTTTTCCACCCACTAGCAAAGATACCCGGACCATGGTTGGCTGCATGCAGTAATGTAATCTACCCCGCTCCAACACTGCCTATGCGCAACGTTTCTGATAATTGTACGCATTTGACAGATACCGTACGTTTACTGGAACAACAGCGGCCGCATGCCATACAAGGTTCTAGACCTCCACGAAAAGTACGGTATGCTAAATTTCCTCAAGACAAAGATCCATAAAGCGGGTTAGTTGTTAACGTTGAAATCCATCCAGGATCGGTTGTTAGAGTGGCTCCCAATGAGGTGTCATTCAACTCATCGAAGTCATGGGCCGACATCTACGGCTTCCGTACGGGCGGCCGCCGAGTCTTCATCAAAAGTGACTTCTACGAAGGCGGGTCTTTCTCAGCCCGAGGGGTCCACTCGATGGGCGTTGAACGCAGTGTGGAAGTCCACGCACAGATGCGTCGCCATCTTTCTCATGCCTTCTCATCGCAGTCGCTCATGGAACAGGAGGCACTTGTCACTGAGAGCGTTGACAAGTTCGTAACTATCGTGGGGGAGCGCGGTTCCAAGGATGAACGCGGCTTCGATATGACCAAGGGCTTCGGAATGATGGCATTTGACATCATTGGGGACCTGGCTTTTGGAGAGACATTCGGAGGATTAGACAGCGGCAAGTATCATCCTTGGATTTCAATTTCTCTGGGGGCGTTGAAGAAGTTTCCGTTGATAGACGGGTTCAGGCGTTTCCCGCTCTTGGGCAGTCTGTTTATGACTCTCATGCCGGGGATGATGAAGAAGTTGACTGAGGAGACTCTTCAAAACGAGGAGTTTTCCATATCGCTTACTAAAAAGTACGTGCAGAGCAACGGCGCGGAAATGATATTGCCATATTAACTGAACCAACAGGCGAATCGCTCGGCATAATACAGCAAGGAAGGACTTTATGACACGAATCCTGGACAAACGCGATCCGGAAAAAGTGTCAGATTTGCAGTTGGCAGCTCACGCGTCTGATTTCGTGCTTGGTGGCAGCGAAACTACGGCCACTGCCTTGTCGTGCATTATCTACTACTTGCTCAAGAATCCGGACATCATGGCGAAGCTGCAGCACGAGATAAGCACGCGACACTGGTCCTATGCCGATATCAACTCCTCGTCCACGCTACGTCTACCGTACCTAAAGGCCGTCATCCAGGAAGGCATGCGTATCTTCCCGCCTGTGCCCTTTGCCCTCCCCCGGGTCGTGCCCGAGGGAGGTGATGACGTCGATGGTTTTTTTCTTCCGGCTGGAGTAAGTAGGCTCCTAGGAGAAAGTAAAGTGTTGTGCGACTGAGAAGCTAAACTGACATAACTGTGCATCATCAGACCATAGTTGGCACGAACCCAGTGGCAGCGAGCTTGAGCCCCAAAAACTTCCGCGAACCTTTAAAATTTGTTCCGGAACGCTGGTTGCATGTCAACGGGAAGCAGCCGGAGGATATTCTAGCGGCGAGTCAGCCGTTCAGTCTCGGATCCCGGGGATGCATCGGGATAAAGTGAGTTCGATGCCCTTCTTTTGGTCCCGATAGTGTGGCAAAATGTTGACTGTTGCTGAAAACTTACAGCCTGGCCTGGCTAGAGATGCGGACGGTTCTGGTAAAGCTGTTGTGGAAATATGATTTTACTTTGGTAAATGAAGACATGGATTGGCATCGCGACTCGAGAATGGTCACGTTCTGGAACATACCAGAACTTTGGGTGCGGGTGAAGCCCCGGCGGTGAGGCCATATAGGGCAACACGCCGCAGAAGTAACATGGCCGCATGGGGAAATCCCCGACCGATGTCAGTCGTGACACAGCAGGTCGGCTGGTGCAGATAGCAGGACGAGGAGGTTTTTGGGGCTCAAGTACTTAAGCAGCGAGGAGATCTTAAATATACATTAATCTTCATCCCCGGATAAATATCATCCCTAAATTGCGTGTCAGTAGGCTACCGTAGTTGCAGCGATTTTGTCAGTACATCATGGCTTCGCTTAGCATTACAAAGAGCGATATTCCACCCCAAACAGGAAAAACCGCCATCATCACAGGTCAGAACTGAACACAAACTGCGGCTTGAAAAGAATTGACTGACGCCCATTGGGTACATAGGAGGATCCTCGGGCATTGGATATGCAGCCGCCAAGATCTTAGCCGAGAAGGGAGCATCGGTACACGTACTTGACATCAATCGATCTGAGGTAGATATTCCCAGCGTGCAGTTTCACCAGTGCAATGTCGCGAACTGGAATGATCTGCGCGCCGTTTTCAACAAGATCGGGCAGATCGACTACGCCTTTGCCAACGCCGGCACGTCGGAAACGACAGACTACTTCGCCGATCAGATGGACAGTGATGGACTGTTAGCTGAGCCTACGTATGGCGTGCTCGACGTCAACATGCGGGGCGCATACAACGTGGTGAAGCTGGCTTGGAGTCGCATGCGAGCAGATAAGACGCAAGGGAGTATCGTAATCACGACTAGCGCAACTGCATACGCACCCGAACAGTCGCTCCCCGTGTATTCAAGTGGAAAACTGGCCGTACGTATTTTCCTAGATAAGTGCTTGAGACTCAACAAATTTGAACCGGCTGACGTGTTTACTACCTAGCTTGTTGGGCTGATTCGGGCACTGAGATCGACCATAGTTCGTGACGGCATCACTATCAACGGTGTTGCGCCGGCGGCTACCGTTACGAGTCTACTACCAAGCCACTTAGCAGCTCCGATTAGGGCGCAGGGGCTGCCAGTCAGTGATGCCCACTTTGTTGGCCTGGCGCTTGTATATTCGGCTATAGCCAAGCAGAGCAGGCGGGTGCAGACGTACGGCAAGGACAAGAAAGAGGACTTATGGAAACAGGAGCGATGGAACGGTCGTGTCATCTTGACACTGGGCGATTCCTACACCGAGTTGGAGGAGCCCTTGGCGGATCTCTCACCGTTTTGGATGGGGCGCGAGAATCTAAGTCTGACGCATAAGCAGCAGGAAGCGACGGATTTCCGCCCTGTAGAATAAACCGAGTTCCTATTTCCCCCCCTCGCGCGAAACCTTAGAAATATACTAGAATGGGTACACAATGCGGCGCCCCTCGTTCCTAGGCGCAGCGCCCCGTCCTAATATATACGCGCACGTACCTGTATTTTCTGAATTATAGAGGCTCCTGATTGGTCTGCACAAAGTCAATTTGTCTACCTCAAAAAAATACACGCTTGATATACCCGATGGCTTATATCCGAATATCAAAATCCTAGGCATTACACAGCAGCCGGCTAGGATCCTATATGTCCGGGATCTATGATGTAGCTATGGAGGTTTGGCGCTTCGCGGCTCCTTTCGGACACATCCGTGTGAGCAATGCTGTATATTATGGTTGCGCACTACTACTTACGAATTCGACCGCCATTTCTCTTCCGTCGAAACACCTGCTACTGGCGCAAACAATTGAAGGAAACCTGGTGCCAAAAAAAAAAAAAAAAAAAAAAAAGATGCCTTAGGTAGGGCTCCACAGTCGCGCCATAACACACTCCCATCACACTATGACTCTACTTGTACGTACAATTCTACCGTGCGCATAGTTCTATCTGTACGTATAGTTCTACCTGTACGTATAGTTCTACCTGTACGTATAATTCTATTTGATTGTATGGATCTAATTCTAAAAGTAACTCATCTATGAGGCTTGAAACTAGGTCACAAACAATGACCCTACCAGTCGACCCGAAATAGTACACATCTCAAGGTGGCGACAGAACGGCGTTTTGCTGTAGGCCCCGCCACAAGCTGGCCGCTCTCTCCTTCACAGCGTAGAACTCGGCCGTCTGGAACTGATTGGTGCTTGATAAGGGCGTGACAAAGGTGTGTAGGGAGCGTAACTGGAAAGCGAGCAGTTCTCGCAGCACCGCGCTGCTCTCAGCTGCCGATTCAACCTCATATTCCCCCACTGAGATGGCGATGGCGAGTCCACAGGCGTGCGCTCCCGAGGTTAGGCTGCGGTATACTGAAATCATGCGTGCACACAAGGCGACCAACCTGTTGGCAAGCAGTAGCAACAACATCCTGTTCTCGGCCCGGGTAACGCACTGCCGGCATTGACGCATGGACTCGCCATATCGTATAGCATCTTTATGGAGCCCCAGGGCTGAATCGAGGCCATGTGTCTTTGGTAAAAAAAGCCCGCTCTCAATGTCCAACATGTCGTTGACAGAGCTATCATTGTTCAGAGTCGTCTCTAATTCATTGATAAGGTACACGATGCTCTTCATGCATTTACAACCCGTCTGCTCTGGGCATCGTGCTGGCTCTTCATGCTCTTGCATGTGTACTAGGGCCTGTGTTTCTCCTTGGGATAGAACTTGGTCGTGCGCCTGTGCATACGGTTGGATATTGACCGGAGAATTATGCTGATTATAATGCTGTTGTTGGTTGGTCGTGTGATGGCCCCCGGAAACAGATGGGATGGATTCGGCTGGGATATCTGCGCTTGGAAATCTGCTGTCGTTCCAAAAGGCCGCATCGGTACCCGTACCCCCATGACTTGTAGGTCGAGTCGACACATATGCCGACCCACTGGTGGCCGATCTGGACTGGGTTTCTAAGGTAGAAGCGCCGTCTGGCGTCAATTCCGGGAACATACCAGACCACGGCTCAATATCAGCGGAGAAGGCACTGTCGTCCTCGGTTCCGTTGTAGAAGTTGGCATCAGAAAGCGGTGCAACGTCGACTGCCAGTTCCTCTACGCCCTCGGGTAGCCACGACTGGCGCTGCTGCCTCTCTTGCTGGCCGTGCCTGTTCGCTGCGTCTTCCGACGAGTTTCGTTGCCTCTTTCCTTTCTCGGTGAAGTAAGTGCATTGTACATCGAGGGCTTCGCATCGCTCGCAACCTGAGAGCTGGCCTGTGCATCGAATCTATGGTGTCACCGACATTAGCCCTGTGTACTTGACTTTGGTACGGGCTGTGACACCATCGTCAATCAGGAAGACCGAATCCAAACACATGAGGGACGAGAATAAGGACGGGATGCAGCGAATGTCGGAGTGCGCAACAGCAGAAAAGGTGTTTTGCATACCTTTCTTTTTCGACAGTTATTACAGGCTTTGTGGATTTTGGGACTATCTCTTAGAAAGGTTGGATCATTCCCGCTGGAGTTTACACGCCAGCTGCCGAACATTTCGAAGGTGGCGTGTTGAGGTGACCTTATTATGGAATGATTTATATGCTCTTCACTCTCTAGGCGACACAACATGGGCTGATAAGCAAGTGAGATGGCGTAAGCGCTAAGTCACCGGTCCGGTTCGGGGCGGATATTAAGTTCAGCTGCAATAAGGAAGAGTGGGGCTTATCTAATACATGCATGCCATCGGCAAGGCAGTGTAACCCAAACTGCAGGGCCAACTGCAAGGCACTTGCGTAACTAATCAACCGTGGTGCAATCGTTGACACATCAATGCATAGTGATACAGGATCTGTCACTTCACTGGTGCGTTCTTACTTAGTGATGCGCAAAGTGGGGGAACCGTATCACTGTGCCACGTGTATGTCCTGTGTGCCACACGGATACATCCGCAGCACCATGCCACACAGATATTTTTTCATATCTCCGTAACAACCTTGGAGGGAACTACATTTTTAGTAGGGAATTCCCAACTGATGTTACATAACACTGTGCGACATCGGCTAAATAGAGAAAAAGGAAAGATCCACACCCATAAGTGCTGTTAGGGAGTTGGTTATTCGATGTCTAGAGAGGGGACAGCTAACAGAAGGGTTTTTTATACGTTCTTAACAAGACCTTTTTTTTTTCGCCTACTACTAGAAAGGGTGGCATGGTACTTTTGCGAGCCGCCGACAATGAGGTCTATTTCTTCTGTACCTACACGAGGTACATACTAAGTACTAAGGTATGTATCAATCTATATCAATCTACGTAACTCGATCTTCCTCTGACAAGCCTCACTCCCGTCTACTGCCCAGCCTGCTCCATCGGCACAAGATAACGCGGGGTAGTCCTGCTCCACTGCTCGTTCCCGCTCATCTGATACTGCAAGCCGCGCATGTAATCTCTCACACTCTGGCTGTCGATGCCCGAGGCAATCAGGCTCTCGCACATTGCATCGTGAATCAGCTCCCACTCCCGCACCATGGGCCATAGAACGCGCTTGGTAGCAGCTATCCCCAGTGCCGTCTCCGTAGATAGCACTTTCACAGCCGAGCATAGGAAAGAGCCCTCCTTGTGGCCTGTCTGCGCCGCTATTACTTCTTTCTCATAGCTGTAGATATCATTCACGATGGAGATGTGTTTGGAGCAGTTCTCCTCAAGCGGCTTGAGCGCTGCCAGCTCCGAGGCTGTAGGCCTCAGCTCCATCGAGTAACGCATTAGTGCCGACAGGAGCCTAGTAGTTAGGTACGTAAGTAATTGATCGGAAACTGCTAAAGCGAATATCAAAGCAGGGTCACGTACGCCTTGCCCACATCCTTCTCGCGGTACTGCAGGTACTCGCCTAGCTCCTTGATACTCAGTCGGGCCCTATCGGTTTGGGACCGCATGAAGACAAAGGTTGGCTCGAGCACTTCGTTGGCGAGCTCCAGGTCATGGGCACGCATGCTCTCCCAAAGATCATAGATGATGTACTCGGCTGGAATAGATCCTTTTCACCCGAGATGACTTAGCGAATAGTCCCGCGACTAGGTACAGTATGTGTTTGTTACTTACTGTCTGGTGTTGCATACTGCGGGCCCTTGGATAGCTCCATCAGTCTGTTGTTCAGCTTCTCGCCATCGTCAAATGACATATCCTCGAGTACGTCTACAAGTGGATGATGGTGGTTAGCCGGATGGATCGGGAATGTCCAGTTTCGAGTTCAAAAACCATACCATCAATCAAGAACAGTACCGTCAGAAGACGGCAGGCAAAGTGAATGCGGTCGTCCTTTGCCAAAGGGAAGTACAAGCATGTCACATGCGAGAAGCCGGCCTTCAGGAAGGTGTACTTGGCACGTTCGTCAGGGAAGTTCCAGTTCTGGATAAAGTAGTCATCCACTTCGCGGGCGACTTCCTCGGCACGGGGGTGGATTTCGTAGGCCCAATTAGACGGCGGAATTTTCCACGTCTCCTTGAACGGGAGCTTGGGCCCTGTGATGTTGTGGATCGGGTGAGCTGTTCGTGTTTCAACTTGGACAGACATGGTAAAAGATGTAGTATCTTGGTATCAAAAGTGCAAAGAATTTTGATCTCGAGGACTATGAGAAGTATGTTGATATGTATCAGGCCATCTCAAGTTTCTAGTGGTTTATTAACTTCTTATCTCTACGCTACATGCGACCCTGGTTACACACGATGCAAGTAAGCTTTGCGGCCCGTTACAAACAAGGAAATTCTCCGGGACTAATCAGGAAAAGTAGCGGAAGTCAGCTGATTAACCAGCCCTAGTCTTCTACGCTCCTGTCAGCTTATTCCTTGTAGGACTTTTGCTCTTCTTTGGGCTTTGTTCGCATTTGAGAGGATCTGTAAGTTCCGCTTGCATCTCGTTGCAGATCTTGATATGTCGATCGCCTTCTTCTCCTATTTTTATCCCCTTGAGGAAAAGCTGCTTTGCGCAACTATGCTATTGTAGGGGGGTTTTGTACTCCAATAATAAACTGTATATATCTGAAGACCAGCACTGAAATCCTCTCTTGTTTTGGTGAGCTAATCATATAGATCGGGAATAACAGTCTCTTGATTATTCCTTTCGTTCCTGACCTGCTTAAGCTAGGATGAAAGCTTACTATTCCCGGCAAGGATGTCAGCTATCATCTTCTTTGCCATCTCCGTTGTGTTGACTGTATCTTTGCGCAGATTGCGGCTGATCATGCGAGGACTTTGGTCTGCTCGCAGATGCTCAGCATTCCTTTGCGTAGAAAGCTGTCTTACTTCGGAGGTCAGCCAGGACATGGTTCTCTCCGCTTGCATCTGACATACCAAGTCGATGTGGGTCTGTTATCTTGCACCAGTGACTTGGAAGAGGTTACCGAGTTTGTTACGCCGGTCCGTAATCTCGTAATCTTTGTGCTAGATGCGGATATTGTTCTTGTCTTCTTCTTGACCGCCTCAATGGCGTCATTGGGTTGCTGTTCTTTTGTCCCAATTGGTCTTTTGGGCTTATCTCGCTCGGCAGTGACGAGATAGCGTTTCTTTGGAACTTCGTCCTCTTTTCATGTGACACGGATGCTCTCTTCGGCTCATTGAGTTTGACTTGGAAGGTATCAAGGCGCTCTTGCTACTCGTCCATCTTCGGTCCGAGACCCAAAACTACAGCATAGAATTCGCCATGTTGCTGAGATTTGGTGATATTGTCTGTAGCATTTGACGTAACTTTAGAGAATTCGAGGCCGGGAACGGACGAGACGGAAGGGTTACCACAGAGGCTGCTCTGAAGAACATTGGTGAGGTTCGAAGAAATAGATAAGACTGGGACCACGTTGGTTTGGGAAGAGATATGAGGGAGTGTGCGTGCAGGCACGGTGACTTTGGGCTTCACTTCCATCTCATGACTATCGCAATTAAGCCCCCTTTTCAGCGAATGTCTAATTCGATACACGATTATGCCATGACCATGTGCTAAAAGGAAGGCAAAGATATGGATTGAGGTCCTGAGGCGTAAGATTGAATCAAACATCAATTGCAGAAGAAATCGGTGTTGGCGGATGTATGCGGGTCTTGGTGGACACTTACGATGCTATGACCAAGATTTGGTTGCTGTTGTGGTCTCCCAGGCGACTGGTGTTCGAGCAACGACATTCTGCAGGGGACGGAGGTGGTGGGCATGGCAGCTAGAAACCGATAATCCTAAATAGGACTGTTAGCAGAACAAGCATTTTCGACACTGAATTTAACGGTTCCGGTCTATTAGCTTTTATCGACGGCATTGATGTTCTATCCCCTGAACCCTTAGAGTGAATTTGCGGGTCATATGCACTCACTGTGCGTCACACAGTACTTTAGGTACTACTATATGCTGCTTAAAGATTCTCGAAGACTAGTAAAATATACCTCTATATTCTTTTCATTGATTTTACTTCGTGAATTACCACTATCTTCCTACTTCTCGCGAACCACCTTCTTCTTCACGTCCTTCTCATCCTGGACACGGTTCTTCACAATGCTCACCGTGGCTTCATTTCTACAAATAGCTACTGTGATATGCTTGTCCTGATGGCCTTCCATCTTTTGTGCCAATGCCGAATGATTATTCAAGGGGAGGTTGAAGGTATCTTCAATACACATGCCATAATCAAGTCTAGTATTGCTAGAGGCTGACTCACACATTCTATAACCTTCTAACTAACAGTCGCACTGCTCCCTTTTTTTTACAAGGAACTTCCTTGGGATTGCTCCTTCCGATACACCACCGAAGGCTTCCCCGCTGTCCGTTCGGTCTCTCCAATATACGTCAAGCTCTATTACATGTGTATTTAATCGTCTAGGTGTGATGCTAGTATCGAAAATCGTTATAATTCACTTGGGCATATTCCTCCCATATAGCGTTTTCATACACTACACCAATGCCGGGAACGGCACCACCACTCATCTCATAACCCGTAAAAAATGGCAGTAAATGATGGTTTCTGCTACTAAAAGTCTCCCTCACTCTTACGTACTATCATCGAAATCATGCATGTCAAGTACTTCCTAAGTCAAAAAATGAAGCAGGCATCACGCAGGGTGATACCCACACAATATTCGCGAGCTTCACAGAACTGTTCTTATTCACATTTGCCGCCTGTCACCTCCCTAGTAACCCCGCTATTCCCTATCCACTCTCATATATAGTACAGCTCCATAGGCATTCCAAGCACTCTGAAAGCACACACTATCTCATCTCGAAACGGACGCCCCAATACCATGCATTAACTTGTGCGTGCTCTTAAATTGAACACTCCCACATTGCCAACAGGTTATCGTTGTATAAGTGACAGGAGAAAAGTGACATCGTACAAGAAGAGTAATGGATAGGTAGGTAAGATAAACATCGTTCCAAACAGAAAAGTCCACCATGTCCGATTCGTTCGTTTTAAGTCCTTCCATCCATATGCACGGGGTATGATGAGGCTATAAAAGCAAAGCAATGATTGAAGTCGAATTTGAATTCCATGATTGGTAAGTCTCATCGCGCGAAGACTTTGACGACACCGTCACCGCCTGCAGATACCACCAAGCGCCCGTCTTGACTCCACACGACACTACAGACGCCCTCGCCCCGTAAGACGCGATGCGCTGTAATTTCTTGGGTGCATATGCGCTTGTCGAGGGACCAAAAGCGGATAGAGGCGTCGTGACCGGCTGATACAGCTTCACGGCCGTCTTTGCTAATCGAGAGAGATGAGATGGCTGCGGGATGTGCGAGCATGCTGTAAGTGCATTGACCTGGGAAATTGTTAGTCATATATGCTGTTAGATAGCAGAAGGAGCAGCACTCACCCGAGTTGGCATCGTAGAATCTGATGAACTTGTCTTCGTGGCCGCTGATAATGACCCCTTCGACGCCGCCACCACTGTTCGAGCCGGTAGGACCGTGCACACCTTCTTCGTCAGAGCCCCGACCAGAATCTTGCGACTGTGCTCCCTCCATACTTTGGGACGTTGTAACAACAGAGGTGACACCAGTTGCGGGTGTACCATCATATGTCTCGCCGCTAGCCATACCAATAAGCTCTTCGCCAGTCCGAGTGTGATATACCAAGATAGAAGCGTCGGAGAAGGACACCACGAAGGTTTCGCCGGTGAGGGAAAGAGGTGTTATACATGTTGGCGACGGATGTGTAGCTCGCTCAATCGTATGGATGAGGCTGTAGTGGAACGGAGTGGAGGTAGCAATGCTTGGTTGTGGTGATGAAGGGTAGTTCGATCCCGACGTTACCGAATGTCTCCGGCTCCCTCCGACACCTCGTCGTGAGCCTGACTGAGGCGAAACTAACTGAGGAGGCGCGCTCACAGCCCAGATTTTAATGGTACCGTCCGCAGAGCCTGACGCGAGCAGAACCCGATCTGGTCCACCATAGTTGTTGCAGTCTGCGCCGAACACGGAGTGACAGGTTGCTGGGAGTACGCATACTGTCCAGACGGCGCCCGTGTGCCCGTCAAGTGTAGCCTTGGGATCAACACGTCCCCTTTCCCAAACGCGAACGGTAGCATCTTGTCCACCAGAGAAAATCCAGCCGTCACCGGACACTCTACCGCCGGTGGCAAAGGATGCCGATGAAGGGCAGGCGGCAAGACATGTTACCACGCCGTCATGACCTCGGTGGGACCAGTATGGCGAGATGTCCAAGTCATTGTTCATGCTAGCTTGGTTGGCGTAGCTGGCAGGGATGATCCACCTCTTGATTAAGCCATCATCGCCCGCAGTACATATTTCAGGCTCCGTGGGACTGCCACCTCCTGTGAAGATAACGGAGCGAACAACGTCAAGATGCCCACGGAGAGCAAACCGCACTTTGAAGTTCTGCGGGTCACCCCGTGAGTTTTGACCGGCTGCTTCTCGACTGTCTCCTTGGCTTGACCGTCTGCGGTGTAGATCTAGACTTGTCTTTCGCTTGCCGTGCCTCGGAGGAGACTTAGAAGGGATATTGTTCGCGCTTGGAAAAGATTCCGTGTCTGGTCTTCTAGGAGGTGGTGCCTCTTGCGGCATTTCCATGATGGGCTCTTCGAAATTCCAGGTCTCCCCGTCTTCCACATTCGTTTGAGCATTGCCTGACGTGACTTCTTCCCGACTCGCTATTTGGCGGCCTTGGTTGTCGAAAGAGTGTGTGACTTTCTCTACTTGCTCTTCAGGTACCGAGGCAAATTGTTGCGGCGCCTGCGAATGCGCCTGTTGGCCTGGGTACTCCGAGGGCGGCCCAGAATGCGGTGGAAGCGGTATTTGGCTAGGAGGATCTCGTGTCATTTGTGGAGCTTGATGGAACTGTTGCGGCTGGTGGGAAAAGCTGTGCAACTCGGCGGAAGCAGAAATATTTGGTTGCTGGTGGTTAGGCATAGACATGTTGGGCATTGTAGGCAGTTGCGACTGCATCTTTTGGCGGTGTTGGTGAAGGTAAACCTCCTCCATCGAAGCGTCTCCGTGATTGAGGAACCCAGAGCCATTTCCGAGCGCGTGGATGCCGGGCTGCGGCGCCGGCTGAGCTGGCGGCGTCAGTAGATATGTGATTTCCTCCACGCATTTTGTGAGATATAGCTTCGATTTCTCGCGCAAGTTTTCGCGGTCCGCCTCAGCTTGTTCTGAGAGTTCGTTGTCGACGTCGAGGAAGGAGTTGTGGTGCTTGTGTTGCGCTACACAGATATAAGTTAGCTTCGTTCAAGCGTATGGTTATTACAAAAAGATCAGTATCGGCGCACGCTTCTTAGGCTCCATACCACTTTTGGATCTGGCCTTCTCCTTCTTCTCGTCGTTTCCTCCAGTCGTAGCAGCCTTATTCTTCCGTTCGTTCACTAATGCTTGTTCCAACATGCGTATGTGCTTATTTAGCTGATCGTTCAGCTTTTTGGCGCTCCGGACCTCGCCTTCCTGTTTCGCGATCTTCGCCTTCATTTCTGCGCGCTCAATGTCCCAAGCATTTCTCGCGCGCTCGTGATTGTGCCATTCTAGCTGTAGAAAGCGCATAACCCCTGCAATCACGGTCAGTCCATAGCCCTTTTAGTGACAACATTGGTCTAAGCAATGCTGTCGAAGAGTACACTCTTACCCTGCAGCGTGTACTCTGTCCCTGTCGCGGCGCTCCCATCTCCTCCGCTGCCCGCGCCGCCCACATTCATGGGCGAAGGCGACTGCCATGCCATGACGGAGCTTTTCGGAAGTTAGGTAGCGTGAGACGACCCGTCGGGCGTGACATGCGGCGTCGGAATGGGCAAGGGCGCTGTTGAGCGATGGATAGCTGTCCGGAACGAAGCTTGGATGTTTCCTTATGTCGTAGGGGCGCTTGGGCTTGTGGGCGACGGCGACCGGCAACGGCGTGGCGAGCGACTGGAGAGTGTGCGGAGAATATGAGAGCCTGCGTAGTGCAGCTACGGCAACGGACGCATATGCTGATCGGCGGCTTGCAATGGAAAAGGGCGTTGTCAGTTGTCAGTTGCGAGTGGTAGGCGGCCAAGCAATACGCTAGATCTAAAGAGGAAAGGCGCAATGCACGCTCCAGTTCCATCTCGAAGAGACTCAACGTCGTCGTTGTGTTACCCGCAATCTGTCTGTACCCTGAGTTTGACGTATTCTTGTGCATTCCGAAGCTGCCGATAGGTCAGCGTAGGCTCTTTTTGCAAGTTCTTTTCCAATTTTTCGGTTGTTTCTGCATGCGAATCCTAACACTCAACGCAAGCACCTGCTCTTTATCCACACATACAGCTGCCATATAACGGAGGACTCCTACGAATACTTACTATCAATGGCTTCTAGTACCCATTATGCGCATGCAGATGCCCGATCAGGTCTGCGAGCGGGCGAACATTCATATTCGTCTTGGTGGCGCCGTGAGAGCGGGCGACTACTGTAGCTCACTGACTAAAACGAGGATGGTCGAACGGACCACTTTACTGTCTTTTTGTCATACCTTGTGGGTAATGTGGATGTCTCATCACCATGTAAGTTACTTTATGAAACCGTCTACCTACCCATCTCCATAGCTATCTACTCTCCTATTCCTCCTTGTGTTAATCCAAGTTCTACTTTTCCATCTGTCCCCTTTCATGACACTATTTTGGAGTCTACAGTACCTCATGATCAAGTCTTTCATCTGTACCACGGTTCATTGGTCTTTACACTCCTCTTCACTTTTTATTTCTATCTTCGGACGTTTCAGAAACCTCCACGAGCTGGCCACATGCACTGCTGGGACGGTATAAGCAGGTAACCACTTTCTAGGCTTGCCGCCTAGGCACCACTAGCTCGAATAGCCATAAAGCCGGCTTATCCCTTCCATTACAGCTTTCGCGGGACTATTCGCGCCGGCCAGCACAGACAACTCGTTCGCCAAGTTCATCACGTGCCACCAGATGGCTTCCGTATCGGGTTAACGCGCCTCAAGACTGCGCAACCATAACATTCCTTTCACCTCCATCCCCAGCCACCCCACCGACCACCACACGCACAACATCCGACGCGACTCAAGACTCGGAAACCCCAGTCGCGCATCCCTATTTATACCATCGACACAGTCATCACAGGCAAAATCTCTAGAAATCATGGCCGGCGGTAAAGGTACGCGCCCGACACCGGAGCCCGCCCAGGCAAAGGTGAAGTGTTGCTGAGACGTATTTTAGGGAAAACTGGTGGCAAGACGGGCGGAAAGGGTGATTCGCACGTTAAAACCACAAAGTCGCACTCCGCAAAGGCCGGCCTGCAGGTAAGCAATGGCGCGCAGAGCACCCCTCCATGCCTCCAGCGCAGGCACCCCTCCGTAACGCCTCACAACAACAACGCGCTAACGCGACATCACCACAATAGTTCCCCTGCGGTCGCATAAAGCGCCACCTCCGCACCATCACCCGCCAAAAGACGCGCATCGGTGCCAAAGCTTCCATCTACCTAACCGCAGTGCTGGAATACCTGACTGCCGAAGTCCTCGAGCTCGCAGGCAACGCTGCCAAGGATCTCAAAGTCAAGCGTATCACGCCGCGTCACTTGCAGCTCGCGATTCGCGGCGATGAAGAACTCGACACGCTCATTCGCGCGACGATTGCCTTTGGAGGTGTCCTGCCGCACATCAACCGCGCGCTGCTGCTCAAGGTAGAGCAGAAGAAGAAGGGAGCACCAACAGGCGTGAGTGTTTGAGCGAAAACGCGTGGGCATAAATGGATATCCAGCGGTACACAAGACGATGGCTAGGCATCAACGTCAGCCGCCCCAGCGTGCTGCACACCAAACCACTGTATCAGGAATGGGAACGACCGATGGACAGGACTCCTTTCTTCTCCTTGTTATCTTTGTTGGGCGATATATCTCCTCTTCTCCGCCCGAGCTGTGGCACAAAGTGGCAAATTGCCACGGTAGTACCCGCTTGTTAGGTCGCTGTCAGGGGGGATCTGGCGGAACTCTTACCTTTTCGTTTTACGTGTCAGGCGCGTCACATGGTTGTGTAGGGGGGTAGGTATTCGTTTTTCAGGGTTTTCTGTCCGGTTCCACTCGTATGTAGTAACAGCAAACAAATTCACTTGCCTGGATTGTGCACTCTGTGCTATGCGAACATTATGACTCACGCCCCAAATTGCCTCGTCATCTGGAAACGAGCACGGATGCAAGCGCTCTAGGCGCTACGCGTACTCTGCAGATCCCTCCACTTGAAACTCACGCTATCAGACCAAACAGAGGTCAAATTCCGAGTCGCCTGGAATCAGCGACATCATACGCAGTATAAAGCATATCCAAAAATGGAGCAGGCAAAGCAAAAGATACCCAGAAGTGGTACCCGGTATATTAAGAGTCAGTATTACAATACAATAAGGGTAGCGAACGTTTTCCTCCCCATGCTCCAGTACAGACTTAACTCGGCTAAACCCCCTCCACCTAAAAAAACACTCGCATATCCAATCTCAATGAATAGCACATAAAGAAAACGCAGCAAGCCCCTTGGTAGAAACGTCCTCGGATAGTGTAACGTCGTCGATTATTAAAAGTGTGCCGGCCGTCTCGTATACGCAAGCCACTGGAGCGGAGAAGGATCGATAGACAAAGCGTATGAGAACGCGAACAAAGCGATTTGATGGTGTGGAAGGTGTCGACGACTGGCAGATACAAATGCAGAACGGGGCGCAGAGACGCAGTTGAGTTGTGATATGTCATGAGGCGAGGGGTCGGGGATCGTGTGGTTGCCCACTTGGCACGCTTGTTCTTGTTTTACCATATGAGCGGCCATAACTCGCTAACGTCGGTAGTGCATGGCGGTTGCGCTTGCAGGGTATGAGGTATCTCGTCGTTGCAGGTCGTAATCGAATGCGGTTTCGTGATTGTCGTCGAAGTGTGTACGGTTGCGGAAGGTAAATCGATAAATGCTGGTCCAAAGGTGAAAGTTGGAAAGTTTTACGAGCTAGTCATCCAGGAGGCCGACCGTTTGCAAAGTGTGATATTGCATAGGATGCAGGCTACCGAGTCCGTGGATGCTAGAGAAGCTTGAGTGTTACTTCTCAATCTCGATCCGTGCGTCGACTTTACCCCACAGAAAGCCTCAAACCTAGGTTGAAGACGATGGCCAAAAGAACAGAAGAATAGGAAAGAGAAACCAAGCAAACCCCCATGCATCATGCCAACACGACTAATACATCCCATCCTGAAACCAAAAAAAAAAAATTTAACCAAATCAAACCAACAGCAGAGATCCAGGATGTCCGTGAAATGCTTTTTGCAGTACCCAAATCGGAAATGCGAGATCAGAAGCCCGAGCTCCATTCAATGTAGTCTCTACTGTCGTAGCGTCATTCTTCGTATACGTCGTGAGAGGAAGGTGATCCTGAGCTAAGGCCACGGTATAAAGGCCGTAAACATCATCATCTCTCGTTCAGATCTTCTTACGATCCTCAAAAGCCACCCTCCAGATCGCCAACTCAAACTTCACTGGCCAACGAGAATTTCCACGTTCGACGGCGACGAGAGCTCATCGCTGCCGCGACCCTGGTGGCCGTTCTGCCTTGGGCGGCTGAAGCCACTGCCTCGTTCGGGAATAGGACCACGTGGTTGCCTAGATGGACGGTCATCGTAGTTGTTGCCACCAAACGCTCGATGGCCGCCGATGGTGCCTGGGTTGTCCCAGGAGGTCATTTGCCGTAAAGAACGTGGGCTACCACCTTGCCCAAAATTAGAACCAATTTGCATGCGGCTCAACTCTCGCTCCAGCAACCCTTCGTCGCGCTGGGACATGGACGTTGTAGTCGGAGTGCCATTGGGGTTGGTTGATGTACCAGCGAAGGCTAGGCCCTCAAGGTTCGGCCCACCAAGACGGCCGATGGGATGACTTGCAGTTGAAGGCGCCGGCGACGGGGTGTAGGATCGGAGGTCAGCATATGATTTGGCAGCACGCAAGTTAGGCGCGGCAGCCATGCCACCTGGGGAATCTGGGAAGCCAAGGAGTCCAGAGGTTTGTCTTCCGAATGCGCCATAGAAATTGTCGCGGACATCACTGAAATCCGTGGTTGCGGCACGGTTCAGGCCACGTCGGGGCTGTTCGGTATGATGGTTGGAAGACATTTGCGGTATAGGTGGACTCAGGCCCTGGCTATCGTGCACCTTGAAAACATGGAGCTGTCGCTGGGCGCTATCGCCCTTGGACACATGCGCAAGGCCCAGCTGATGCGACAGCGTGTGGACGATGCGTCGCTGAGGCGGCGACAACGAGTTGGGAAAGGTCATGCTTTCGCGTGAGTTGTCCTCTTTGAACAGCAACAGTTGCGAGTAGAATTGAAGCACCTGAGGATCGTTGAGATCGACTTCTACGTGTGGATTAGCGGTTGGAGGTTCCGGACCGCTCGCGCCCCACATGCCAGGTTTTTGCCCTCGCAATGCCGAGACTGGCGAGGGCGAGGTGGCGGGAATATGAGACGCGAGGGAGCTGTACGACTGTTGCGTCTGCAGGTTTCCGCCCATCGGGCGATGCTGCTCCTCCAACTGTCCGCGGCGCTCTCGCTTCTCACGCTCGATGCGTTCGCGCTCGGCGAGAGGTAGCATCTTCTTGTACTCGACCCGTAGCTTCCTGCCATGGAGTTCGAAGTGGTTCATGGTCTCGATGACCTGGGCCGTCTCCTCTGCGGTCGTGAAATTAGCAAAGGCAAGGCCTCTGAAGACTCCATTGTCGAAGTGGTAATTGAAAGCATATGGCAAAGGCAGCCGGAGCTCGGTCATGAGCGCGACCAGCTGCTCCTTCTTGACGGCGAAGGGGATGTTCTTGATGACGATAGCCGTGGGGATGAGCTCCTCGTCTACATCATGCGAGTACTGATTCTGGTGTATGGCAGAGTTGAGGAGAGAATTCGGGTGGCTGTTGCCCAAGCCAGGTAGGGCAAATGTTGGAAGAGGCGGCGGCTGATCGAGCCATCCCTACGCGTGGTGTGAGCACATTCATCTCACACTGTTCGGGTCGAGTCACTCACCGAAGGCAACGCGCTCCGGCCGCGCCCTTGCTGCTTCATGCGGGAGGCACCACCGCCCAGAGCGCCGATGGTGTTCTGCCCAAAGGCATTCGCGTTCCAGGCCGGGGCGCCCATGTCGTAGTTGTATGCAGAGTGGATGGTCTGGTTAAGGCGGTCGTAGTTGCGCGGCTGCTCGTAGCCACGAGCGTGGTCCTCTGCCGTGTATAGGCCGCCGGGGGGAAGCTGGCCGTATGCGTCGAACTGTCGCGAGGTCTGGCGGTGAAGCGTGTTGGGCTGGTGGCGATGCGAGCCAGGCGACCGCGATGAGGGCGCGTCGTAGGCGGAATACATGGTGGGTGGGGAGTGGAGCGTGGGCTGCAAGAGTCGGGGGGAAAATTAGGACAGGCCGCGAGGTACAGGGTGTTTAGCACATTGGCAGCCGCCAAGACCAGACGCGGCGGAGGATCAAATGATGAGAGACCGAACGACGTTCAGGAGCAACAAGTCGCCGCTGGCGACCGACGGCAGATTGAGATGGGGCGGCGAATAGGGGAGCGGATGGCGGCGCTGGAGTGGCCAGGGAGGGTGACGGGCGGTCGAGGAGCGCTGAGCGCTGAGCACTGAGCACTGAGCACTGGGAGCGTTTTGGACTAGAGCGCAGGGTTGGCGGGACCAGCTCCTTTCTCCTTTTGCACCGTCGTCGCGGGCGATGGGTAATGAGCCGCAGCCGCACGGTGGGTCGCAATCCGACGGGCTCAGGGCAGACGTCGGCGCAAGATCAGGGACTGCAGGCGGCGGCGGCGGCGCAGGAGGCGAGAAGGGCAAGACGAAGAGAGCAGCGGGCTGGCGACAGCGAGATGCAGCCGAGCACGCTGAGCCTGAGCTGTGTGGTGTGCGGAAAGTGAGGAGGTGCTAGCGGCGAGGGGGGTGGGAGGGGGAATGGGGGGACGGGGAGATGGGGAGAGGGGGATGGGAGAGGTGGACGGGGGATGGTGGATGGGGATGGGGGATGGAGGATGGAGGAGGAGGGACGGCTTGGGCACGTCGACGGCAGCTCTTCGAAGCACTTTCAGTGTTGAGCAAAGCCCCGATGCTCCTGGGTCAAGGGCAGCAAGATGGACCTGCACAGGCAGACACGATGCGAGGGCGGCTGACTCAAGGTTTCATTCACGACCAGACCAGCGGCAGCCGGCCATGGGCCATGGGCGACGGCCGCGATGCGTGCGAGGCCGCCGGGGGGGGGGAGGGGGGGGTTCATTGGCTGACGAGCCTCATGTCTCTCCCCCCTATCATCAAAACGCCTCCGTCGGCCGTGCAAGTGACGGTGCCTACCCTTGGTGCTCTTGATTTAATTGCACCATCCACGCTGCCCGTACAGCCGCGCTCCGAGTCGCAGAGCCCGCCGCCGCCAGAGAAACGCAGCGCTCGCCGCCGCCGCCGCCGCCGGTTGCAGCTCTCGTACGCGGCCGCCCGTCTCAAGGCGAGGCCGCAGTCAACGCCACGCCCTGGCCGTTCACCACGCTCCAGGACGTGGCGGGCCGTAGCCGTCGCGCGCCCGACTAGTCCCCTCTCTGCAGCTCGCGTTGGGCCCGGCGCGATGCCATCCAGCCAGGCCCTCTCGTCCGCCGGCTTCGCTTCGTCTGCTGCCCGTGTTTCCTTGCTGGCTGCGATCCCCAAGCAGCATTCTGCCGGTATCCCTCGTCTTGGGCGCGGCGAGCTGCGAGCGTTGGGTGTCGGGTGTCCGCCGCGTGCGGGCGTCCAACGCGTGCGGCCATCAGCTGCCCAACCCGCGTTGCCCCCCGTCCGCCTTCAGCCTCCTATTCGGTCGTCCCGCGGCCCTCCAGGACCGTTGCAGTCGAGGCTCGACGCTCGACGCTCGCGGCGCAAGACGTTGCAGGAGTGGCCGCAACCGCCGCTCTGCAAAGGCGGCATCGTGAACACATGCGCAGAACTCGCCGCATGGCAATTGTGACTGCATCGACTTCGTGCCGTCAAGCACGCTATGGCGGAACCGGGCCTCCACGAGGTCGCGTCTATCTTCTCATATAATTATCTACATATGCACGCGCGCACGGAAGCGGTCACGGCGAGCGACAGGAGCGTCGCACGACAGGCGCCGTGTCTGCGCAGCGTCTCATTCGGCCATGCACGCATGCCGCGCCATGCCATCGCAGCCATCCCGAGCGCTCACGCCCCCAACTCGGCCTGTTCGCCGTTCCGACTGGCTGGAGACGCACAGAAAGCTCCCGAGATCCGCTGCACCTCGCATGAACAGTCGGTCACCTGACCTGCCCAACAGCACCTGAGTGGAGAGGCCTCGCCTATCATCGCGCCAGAGGCCTCGTACAAAGGAATTGCGCAGCGCCGCACGAGCGCTTTCCCACATCTGTCAAAGTGTTGCGGCACCAGGGTGGAGCCAACCAGGCTGTCGAATGCGAGTGGCATTTACCTTTGGGCCAAACCCCCCCCCGGTGTTCTGGAGCAAGCCTAATCATCATCCAAGTCCAACAGTCGTGACCACTCACTCTCTCCTACCTTGCGGAACTCGGCACCGGCATCAAACTGCCCGCTTTGCTCCCATGCCTGCATCGTCGCTCTGTCGTATGGGCCGTGGACATCTCCCTCGGGAGCCGTAAGCCAGTGGAACTCCCATTGCACTTCGGAGGGATGCGGATTCTTCCACTCCTCGCCCGTCTCGCGCCTGTATTGGCGCATAATCATCTCGCGGGGGAGCTCGTAGATATTCTCCACGCCACGATCCGTCAAGCGACTCGCGCTTTCGGTAATGGCGTCGATCGCCTCCTTCGCCTTGGCTGCCGCAGCCTCCTGTGCTGCATCAGGCTCCACGTCCATCTCCCGGGCCTTCTTCTTTTTGCTCCAACTGTTACTGGCCTTCTTCTTTGGAACTGCCTTCCCGTACCGCACGAGTGCCTCCATAGGCGACTCTCCCACATCGAGATTTAGGATCAGCGTAGAGAGAACGTCGCTGGTGATAATAGAATCCTCTGCCCTCTCACGCTCTCTCCTTTCCGTCTCTCTCTTGTCATGCGCCTCCTTGGCCCTTTTGATGTCCTTCTTAGACAGGCCGTCTAGCCAGGAATCTTGCGCAGCCTCGGGATCGTAGGCTTTCCGCACAAAGTTGCCAGCTTCGTCAAAGCGGCCCTCTTCTTGCTCGGCCTTCATATTAAAGGCGTCCAGTTTGGGTGCATGCTTCTTCTTGCCACCTGCTCCAATCTCTTCATCCAGATCAGAATCAATTCGGTCACGCTCTTCGTCGTCGCCGCTGTCGCTGCTGCTCTCCATCTCAGCTGTTTGCTTGCTATTCCCGGAAGCGAAATCGACTGCGACGTGGCCTCCGGACTTGCTTGCGCCCTCTTGGCCTTCTATTTCGTGATCCTCCAAAAAGCGCAGCCGCTTTTTCTTTCCGTCCCCGCGCCGAGTGTCCTCGTCTTGCTCGTCATCCTTGCCTTCTTCCGCAAACATATCGTCGTCGTCATCTTCATCTTTCGGCGGAGCGTCCTGGTTCTTCCTGGCGTCTGCGCGGACGTCGAAGTTCTCGGTGGAGCTGTCTGAGTCGTAGCCGTCAATGTTGACAGCATTGCGCTTTATGCCAGCGCCTTTACCGATGACGTCCGCTTCCAGTGCAGGGTCTTCCTCGTCATCGTTGTCTGGAGCGAGAGTTGATGGGTTTCGCGGGTCGAAGCGGGGCTTCTTCGTGGAAGGCTCGTCCGGGTCCAGGTGGTGGGTTCGCGTGAAACGGTCCCCCGCGCGCTTCGGACGCGCTGCCGAGAACTGGTTCGAGGAGCTCGCCATGAGCCTAGAATAATCGAGAGCGAGCGTGAAAGTGCGAAAGTGTCGATTGTGAAGGTTGAGGGTGCTGCCAGGACAGTGACGTCTGAATGTTTCGTGATTGACAAGCTTGAGCTTGGGCCAGCTGCGGCCGCCATTCGTTCCGACACCGATGGCCAAGACAACGCAAGCGGTTGTTGTAGCCTACCGTAGCGTTACCTAGCACCTTGCTTCGTCATTTGCTTCCTCAGCCATTGCTACTGGGACATTCACTCATAGAAGGAGTTTTGTGTTGTCCCTACACATTTTCTCTCACCACGCGGTGCGCCTTCCTCTGTCATCGCCATCAGACCTACACTTGGGCCTATAGAATTCGTCGTCGGCCATGGCAAGCAACCCCACCACTTTACAACCACGCACCTAACCGCGACCCAGTTCAACCCCAACTTCTACGACGAGAACGATCCGATAGCCATGTATCAACACCAGATGTTGCGTCGTGGGGGTGCGCCGCGGCGCTTCGACGAGTATTTTCGGTGCTATCCCATCGCCATGCTCCCCGGTCCTGATCGCGTCGAGGCAAACCACGGGGGCAAGGTGTTTCTGCCACCTAGCGCTCTGGACAAGCTCACGAGGCTGCACATCACCTATCCTATGCTCTTCGAGCTCATCAACGGGGCCCAAGATGGGAGGATGACACATGCGGGCGTGCTAGAGTTTATTGCGGAGGAGGGCAAGATCTACGTACCATATTGGGTAAGATGGAATGCCGCAACTCTAGACATTCAATTTACTGACCGACGCATCAGCTCATGCAAACTCTCAAACTAGAACCCGGCGACCTTCTACAAGTCAAATCCACCGACATTCCTCTCGGCACTTTCATCAAGCTGCAACCTCAAGACCCCTCCTTTCTTGAAATATCAGACCCCAAAGCTGTACTTGAGAATGCCTTCCGCAATTTCTCCTGTCTCACAAAGGGCGATGTCTTCACGTTCGCCTATAACGACAACGTCTACAGCATCGCCGTGCTTGAGACCAAGCCTGCACATTCCAGCAACGCTATTTGCACGATAGAAACCGATCTCTCAGTCGACTTCGCGCCGCCAGTCGGATACGAAGAGCCTAAGCGCACAAGTGGAACAAGCACTCCGCGAAGCGGAAAAGGCGTCATGGCTGGCAAGGGTGGAACGCTTCACTCGCACGGCACCATGGCACAGGCGATCAACTACGCCGCTATCGCACCGTCATCGACGACCGCGGCTGCAGGAGCGAAAGCAACATCTTCGAATTTCCTGTCAGGCGGCCACAAGCTGAATTCTAAAAAGGGTAGCAAAGCCCCCACCCCGCAGGCCTCAACTCCCGTCGCCGGACAATCTACAAACGCCCCGCCGCCGACTGTTCGTAGGACGAATGGACCTCAGCCACTTCGACTACCTCCTGGGAAGCTATTCTTCGGGTATGAGGTGAAACCAGTGAAAGGCAAGGACGGTGAGGAGAAGATGGAAACCCCAAAGTACTTCGAAGGAGAAGGTCAAACGCTCCGTAAGAAGAAGGGCGATAAATGACGTGTCCATATGAGGGGTCTACAGCCTATGGGGCGGGCAAATACTGTGATTGAGTCGGTATGACTGGCGTATACGAAGCATTTGACGGCGCTGAAACAAGGCTTCGGACGGATTGGCGCTCGGAGTTAGAGATAGCATCATAGGCCCCTTCCAGCTTCAAGCTTGAGAAAAGTTCATACTCTCACGACTTCACTGCGCATTTCAGGTGTTGAAGCGAACATATCCATTTTCGAAAGACCTCTCACTTCTATCTGCACATGCCCCTGCCTCTGAAGCACCTTAGCATCGATCCTCCCACATCCAGCCGAGAAAAGACTTGCCCGCACGAGAATGCGCAGACTACCCGTGCCCTGATAGCAGTGCACAGATGCTAGCCAACCATACCTCCCATCTTTGAAGCCCACATCGCCCAGATACGTGCTCTCGCTATCGAATTGATACGAGACAAGGCCATCGCTAGGAACTTAGACATCCCCATCAACAGCCTCCTCCTTGAGCAGACCACTCAAATCATTAGTCGGCCCATCGTGCTGATCGACTTCTTTAGCTGGAGCAACCTTTTTGGGACGACCCTTACTTCTCGGCCTCTTGACTGGCTTCTCAGCAGCCTGGTCACCCTCGGCCTCCGCAGCGGCGTCGCCATCAGCGGATCGCTTCTTGCCCTTGGTAACTTTCTCGGGCTTGTCGGTCTTCTCGGCGCCCTTGGTGGAGGTGGTCGGGCAGCTGTCGTTGAGCGTCCACCCCATCTTCTCGTATATCTCCTTTTGCTCGCGACGCAGTTTCTGGAACTTCTGCCGGAGTCCCTCGTAGGATACGCCGGCTGGGGAAGGGGAGTTAGCATTGGCGTGCAGTAAGGTTAAGGATACTCGAGTTCGATAGAGCGTCTATTCGCAGTGCAAGGGCGTCGGTGGTATTGATGGCGTTTGTCGAGAGTCTGAAGTATAGCACTTACGGGGCATTGCCTTGATGAACTCGTGGTAGTCGGCACCGCCGATGCTTGAGCGAGCGGCTAGGAGGAGGAGCTGTTGGTGAGTGTTAGTGGTTGTGAGGATGGCATCTTGGATGCTGTGTTCAACGTACGCGACGCTCGTTCTCGGGGGTCCAGGAGAACTTCTGTGGAAATGGTTAGGAGACTTTTCTCGAGTGGGTGGTGTGCGGTGAGCATACCGTCTCGCCGTCAGCCTCGGTGGCAGCGGCAGCGGCCTTCGCGGCAGCAGCTTTCTTGGGGGGCATGTTGGGTGCTGCGGGAAGTTGTGGATGAAGGGGTAGAAGTGGCGAAGATGTGCTGAGATCCTGGAGCGGATGAAGGTGTCGTGGAAAAGATGCGGACTCGGGGAGAGGAAGGATTGGGCTGTGGGAGATGCGGGTGGATGTTTTTATGTATTTGCGCGCTTGCTTTCGGTTGTTGTGGTGAAAATGAGTTGCCGTGGTGAAGATGAGTTGGCATGGTGAAGGTCAACGGTGTGTTGATCAGGATTGGCAATGCTAATAAGCTGAGGAAAGTGAGAGAGGAATTGGAGGAAGATATGGAGAAAGCGGTAAAGTATTCTTTCGGCACAATGCTCTATCCTTCCGCCTTTTAGACCTCTAACTGGTGCGAAAAATGTCAATCTAAAGTGCATTCATCAGGTGTCGCCTTGTAAACTTGAACTGAAAAAATGACTTGTCCTCGACGGCAACCACGAATCGCTATCATTGCCCTCAGCTACTTGACACACCATACGCCGTCTTCTCTTTCTGTTGATTGCGCCGTGAGAATTGCTCCAGATTGGAACAGAAATATGACAGCGGGGTTGCAAAAGGGACAAGCTAGTATGGTGTTGCGCGATGCAGAATGTTAACATAGTCCAGTACAGATCAGTCATAGGTAACGAAATAACCTAGTACGATGATCTCTGGTGAACTGAAGACGCCGAAGAATGACTCTCGACTAGAGGAGAATCGAAGATACGATGTGCTGAAGCGGGAAAGATGTTGAGCTCTCCTTGTATCTTCATTGTACGGGGGGGGGGGGGGGGGGGGGGGGGGGGGGGGGGGGGGGGGGGGGGGGGGGGGGGGGGGGGGGGGGGGGGGGGGT
>JASJFT010000174.1:0-23947 GCA_030770425.1 Darksidea phi | reverse complement strand
CAGCCGCCAATTCGCGCCCGCCTCGCTGTGTAATTCTAATAATCTTTTTCTTTTCGGGTTAATTTTTTGTTCCGACATTTTTTTTAATATTTAAACCCCCCCCCCCCCCCCCCGGAGCACCTACCTCCACTTGCGCTAATGCGGAATGACTCACCGAATGGATACATTTGTGATCAGTACAATATGGGATTAGCGATCGCGACGAAGAGAAAAATGTCCGCCTTGAAAACGAAAGGGCCCGGATCAAATCTGGGGAGATGCGCTCGTCAGCCACAACAGCTGCGAAGAGGAGTACTTCCTCCAAATGTTCTTCTCGGTTCCCTAAGCAGTTAGCATTCGCATTGTTCTGATTTTGACCACGTCGCATCCACTCAACTACACAGTCCATATCCTGACCACTCAAAGAGCTGCGTGCACTTCACGACTATTGATGTAAATCGATATATACCAGTGTTCTACGGCTAATGAAATGAGCAATCCATACGAAGAGTTCAAAGTGTAGTCGTTGCGTTGTACGCGTAATAATGGTGAGTTCATCAGCTCTCGAATATTCCCAACATGTCTCGATCAGACCGTGAGTATCGTATAATGCTTCAAGAAGTGAATGTTCAGATGTTCAGTAGAAGCTCATCAAATGCCATTAGCTAACTGCGAATGCAGCCGCTAGGATTGGTTTGGATTTTCATAGTGGGGGTCTCTTTTGTAAGGTCCGCACAAAACACAGTAGGAGTTTGTACACAGCACTGTCGATCGTGAGAGATCGACGAGGTGATGTTTCGAACATTGACAAGCAGTTGGGAGCCTCCAACAGCGACAGCAGCTGCTAGACGTTCTCATTATTTCATCCATAATGTCAGTTTGAACAGGTAGCCCGAAGGGTGATATTGCTGCTGTAATTATACGCGGAACCGATTTAGTGTCTGTAGAACAGTTGTCAAAGCTTTAGAGCGCCCTAGCGTCTTGGCACAGCGGAGAAACGTTCAGCCGCTAAAGTTCGAAAAACTCGGCGCAAAATCCAAAGGAAAAGCTACTCGCTATTTATTATCTACCGGCAACATCATACCAACGCACACAATGGCGCTTGTGCAGACAAATCCTGACGCGTATACGATCAAGCCAGAGGCTGCCGCGCCTGCTATTGATACCAGCACCTGGCCCCTCTTGCTCAAAAATTATACCGACTGTATGCAGCTCCTTCCAGAGCTCCAAATGCTGCAACTAACGCTTTCGCAGTGCTCGTCCGCACCTCCCACTATACTCCAATCCCCAACGGATGCGCACCGCATGCTCGCGACCTCAAATCGTACATCAGCTCTGGTGTGATCAATCTCGATAAGCCATCCAACCCCTCTAGTCATGAAGTCGTAGCTTGGATCAAGCGCATCCTAAGGTACTTAAGTGGCCTTGATATGGCATCCTGTTGGGACCTCTATTAACATGCATTTAGAGTGGAGAAAACTGGCCACAGCGGCACGCTCGACCCTAAGGTCACTGGTTGCCTTATCGTCTGCATTGACCGCGCGACCCGTCTCGTGAAGTCCCAGCAGGGTGCCGGAAAGGAGTACGTCTGTGTTATCCGTCTACACGACAAGCTACCTGGTGGCGAGGCCCAATTTGCTCGCGCGCTCGAAACTCTCACCGGCGCACTCTTCCAACGACCACCGCTCATTTCTGCCGTCAAGCGACAACTTCGTATCCGAACTATCCACGAGAGCAAGCTCTATGAGTTCGACAATGAGAGACAACTTGGTGTCTTCTGGGTCAGCTGCGAGGCTGGAACATATATCCGTACGCTATGCGTGCATCTTGGCCTGTTACTCGGTGTTGGTGCCCACATGCAGGAGCTTCGACGTGTGAGGAGTGGTGCTATGGACGAGACAAAGGGTATGGTCACGCTGCACGACGTCTTGGATGCGCAGTGGATGCAGGATAACAACCGGGATGAGGAATACCTCCGCTATGTCATTTCACCTCTGGAGAGCCTCTTGACAAGCTACAAGCGCATCGTCGTCAAAGATAGCTCGGTCAACGCTATCTGCTATGGCGCTAAACTCATGATCCCTGGTCTGCTTCGCTTTGGTATGTGCATCCGGACCATGATGTGGTCTTCTCACTTACAAGTATCACAGAGAAGGGCATCGAGCTTCACGAAGAGGTTGTCCTCATGACCACAAAAGGAGAGGCTATTGCGCTCGCTTACGCTCAAATGTCAGCCGTCGAAATGACGTCTTGCGATCACGGAGTCGTGGCCAGGATTAAGCGAGTGATCATGGAGCGCGATCTGTACCCGCGACGATGGGGCATGGGTCCAGTTGCTACAGAGAAAAAGAAGATGAAGGAGAACGGTACTCTAGACGTGAGTTCAGGTCCCTTGCTCATCATTCTCAACATGTGCTAATCTACTCCAGAAATATGGACGTACCAACGAGAAGACACCCTCTCAATGGACTACCGGCTACAAGGACTACAACGCAAACCAACAAGGTGACGCTTCGGCGGTCGCTGAAACCACTAACACAGCCGAGGTCCTTGCCGCTCCCGCGATCCCACCAACAGGGTTATCTGCAGAAGAGCAGGCAGATGCTGCCGCTGAAGTTGAGGCTGTGAAAAGTAAGAAGCGAAAGAGCCGGGACGAGGATGAGACAAAGGAAGACAAGGCCGAGCGCAAAAGGAAGAAGAAGGAAGAGAAGGAAAGGCGGAAGTCCGAGAAAGCTGCAAAGAAGGCGTCCAAAGCCAAGGCGGACGACTCGGATTCCGATTGAATGTTTGAAAGAGATGAAGTTGATGTTTGATATGCAAACGCGCTTCTGAGTTGTCACAAAAAGTAGCGTACAGCTTGCGGACAGCAAGACTTTTCTCACTGTCCTTTCATGTAGCATACGACAGCGTGTCGGATCTGGCGTTTATGGGCAAGGCACCGTGGAGTTTGGAGTACGAGGGATTTTGTAGTGGCCTGAGACCGGCTGTTTGACAGCACTTGCAACAGCTTGTTGGATCCAAATCCAAGAATATTCGCCAATTCAAAGCTGCGCATGTCTCGATCGAAGGCAAGAAATATATTCAAAATGTTCAAAGTAGTTCATGGGCAGATCAATTGCATGTTGTGCGTAATAGTGATGAACTTTCTCGAAGCTTCCATGTGCGGCTAGCTCTGACGTCTTTGGCAAGCTTTTGGGTGGCCCGGGCGTAAACGGTGGGCAGACCGCCCGCTGTAACCTTGGCCATTAAAACCACACTGCTTTCATGCACCACGCAAAGCAATCCAGACTTTTCTTTTGAAGCGAATACAAGACACTCTATCACCATCAACAATTCATCACAATGGTCAAAGAGACCAAGCTCTACGATTCACTGGGTAAGTCCGGCCGCGCGCCCACTACCCCTCCTCTGGCCCAGCCTTCACACGGCATGCTCCACAAAGCTCGCTGTACATAGGTGCTAACCTGTATCATTAGGCGTATCACCAAACGCTACGCAAGATGAGATCAAGAAGGCATATCGCAAAGCAGCACTGAAATGGCACCCCGACAAGAACAAAGACAATCATACTGCTGCTGAGAAGTTCAAAGGTAAGACACCAGTTACTCTCGCTGCACCCAGTGCATAAGTTTGCTAATATTTTCCTAGAATGCTCACAAGCCTACGAGATCCTATCCGACCCTGAGAAGCGCAATACATACGATCAATACGGCCTTGAGTTCCTGTTGCGGGGCGGGGCACCCCCACCCGAAGGCGGTGCCGGACCAGGCGGCAATCCCTTCGAGGCAGGTGGTGGTTTCCCTTTTGCAGGTGCTGGCGGCATGCCTGGTGGGGGCGGTGGTGCGCGGACATTCCACTTCTCGACCGGAGGAGGCGGTGGCAATGGCGGCTTCCATTTCTCGAACCCAGAAAGCATCTTCTCCGAGTTCCTTCGCGGCCATGGAGGCATGGGCGAGGATGAGGACATGTTTGGAGGCTTTGGCATGGGAGGTATGCCAGGTGGGATGGGAGGGAGCTCAAAGAAAAGAGGAGCTAGCGGAGGGTTCAACGGCGCGAGAAGAGCTCCGGCGCCCGAAGTCACTGTTGTCGAGAAACCGCTTCCCGTATCGCTCGAAGAGCTGTTCAGCGGCACCACCAAGAAGATGAAAATCAAGCGCAAGACCTACGATCCGGCGACTGGCAAACAAAGCACGCAAGACCGGATTCTTGAGGTGCCTATCAAGAAGGGCCTGAAGGCGGGCAGCAAGATCAAGTTTTCAGATGTCGGTGACCAGGTGGAAGGTGGGACGCAAGATCTACACTTCATCATATCAGAGGTGAGTGCATCATCATTATTTGCCCTATCAGAGACAATCGACGCTAACTCGATATAGAAACCCCACGCTATGTTCACCCGAGAAGGCGACGACATCAAGCATATCATTGACCTCGACCTCAAAGAAGCTCTAACAGGCTGGTCCCGAACCGTCACAACAATCGACAACAAATCTTTGAATGTCCGCAGCGGCGGCCCCACAGGACCGAACTTCACAGAACGCTTTCCCAACCTTGGAATGCCGAAGAGCAAGAAGCCGACCGAGCGGGGCGATTTCGTAATCGGCGTGCGCATCAAGTTCCCGACGTCCCTGACTTTGGATCAAAAGGAGAAGCTCAAGCAGATTCTGTAGACGTGTACTAATTCTTTTCTCGATAATTAGCCCGTGAAATATCGAGCGCTTCATGGCCGTAGTGTGTGGTATCTTTCCAGGACCATTTTATCTACTTCTTGTTTATTTGTACGGCGGGTGGGTCGCGGCGCTTTCGCTCCGTGAATGGCGTTTGGATGGGTTTCTCCTATTATACATACAGCATGTGGGGCTTTATCGAGCGTTCTATACTCCACTAACACATTTGAACAAGAAGAGCTCATTCCTTATGAGTGGATGACTGAACGAACGACCGGATCGAGCAACGATGCATTTAGCCTAGGTACGGACACGAATTGAGTAGAACTTATTCTGGTGGAAGCCGGGATCTTAGCTCTACATACTTGCCAATTTTGCCATGCAATCGTGCTGACTGAACAGGTGTTTGGGTGTTGCTCGCTTGTGAACTATTTTCCAGGAAACATGAAGCAGTACCCGGACCTGACAGCCACCAGCATAGGTAACGTGAAGGATGGTGTACGGAACAAGGGCGCATTTCACTCATTGTTGTGGAAGGGTTTGCCGCTTTGGAGATGGCCGGTTGATATTCGCTGTACTAGATCCTGACAGCTTGGTCGACTGTGATGGTGCTAACAAGGGTAGCGAGGGAAAAGAGAATAGCTAAATTATTCCTGACAGGGTTTAGTACTCTAATTATACTTGATTGTGTATCCATTTCATTTTCTAATCATCCATTTCTTATATAGCTTCTAAAGTATATATCTCTTCATGTACACACCTTCTCGCATCGACTTTTTCGAACAATTCTCCATACAAGCTATGTATTAGAATTTCCATCGAGATCTCGCCACGCAGCTTTCACGAGCGTACTTCTCTAGTACGTCTTTCCTAAGAACTGTCATCAGTAACTAAGTCAAAGAGACAAAGACAACAACATACCTCGATAGAAGCACTATCTCCTTTATCCTTAACTAGGGTACTTCCTCTTCTGTTTTGCCTTCTTGCTTCTTGTATCGCGGGGACCTTCGCGTCCCACTCCAGCCCACCGACGTCGCCATCTTACGCAATTGCAGTGGTATAACCGGCAGTAGTCAAATATCAGACGGTGTCTTTCAAGTTTGACGGTGTCGATTTCCAATCTATGATCAACGTTGGCGGAGAAAGATGGTAAACTAAATTTGTCTCGTTTGGGTCATAGATGGAGCGTTCGGGTGGTGATTAAAGTGGAAGTGCGACACTATGGACCTAGAAGGACTCTTCTCTGTACATTTTGCACAGTTGTGCACGGTAAATACGGGTATTTGTAAGCATAAATAGAACATCTCATTTAAACCAACAAGACGTTTTCCGTCAACCGTGCTATTCACCGGTGCAATCCAAAACCTATCATTCGCCTCTCTACATCTTCATACTCTCTTGTATAACCTTATACTCCTTTCTCTTCTTCTTAAACCTGGGGTTAATTTTCACCTTCAAGATCCCAATCCACTTCGCCAACACCGGGAACATAGCCTTCTCACCTAGATAAGCGATGCCAAAATTGCCCAACCCTAACACCAGTAGGAAAATTTTGAACTTCGCATCCATATAAGTTAATTGCATTAAGTCCGTCAACCATTTCGCCGGATCAAAAAGCATGTAGCACGCAATGACGAGCGTGATAAGTATCGTGATAACAAAGGGCAGATTCTGCGATATGGGTTGGCGGAAAGGTCGGCCGACGGAGAGCACTACGGCGGAGAGGATGTATTGGAAGCACGAGACAAGGAAGAGTGCTGTATTTTGCGAATTTAAGGCGTTAGAGTGATTTTTGTCGACGACGGGAGGTTGGTACCAGGGTTGTTTTCGAACGTATTGGAAGGCGATGGCTTGAGTGAGGATGCACAGCACTATCTGGCCCAAGAGCGGTGTAAGAACCTTTCGAGAGACAAGGCTTGCCGTTGGTCGTTTGCGGGAGAGCTGCGGGTAGGCGCCGGACCAGCCCATGAAGATGGCAATAGGAAGGATGAGCAGAAGATCGATGAAGAGGAACTGGAAATCGCCGAGATTGGAGGCCGAAGCGTAAAGGAAACTGACGGATGTGAACTGAATGGCGGAATACAAGCTCATGTACTTGAAGCAGCTAAAGCTCGTAACGAGCGCGGCCCGACCTTCTTTGATAACTTGTGGGACGCAAGAGATGTCGAACACGCGGCTAGTGAAGGGTGCGGCAACCGAGGCTTCTGCTTCTGATAATGAGATGCCCACATCGGCAGCTTTGAGAGCACCGCAGTCGTTGGCGCCGTCACCACAGAAGCCTGCACAGTAGTCGATGCTTTGAAGTTTCTCGACAAGCTCGTGCTTCTCATCGGGTGACATGCGCGCGAATACTTGCCCGCAAACAAGCATCTCACGCAGTACCTTCTCTGAGGCGAAGTCAATGATCCAGCGGAAGACGTCCCCGCTGACAGCTAGCGAGTAATTCCTCAAGTTGGAGATGTCGTACGGTAGGGAGACATCCACTTCAGCCGGTGGTGGAAGAGGCTTGAGTGTGTTCCCGTCAAGCTTGAAGATAGGGTCATCAACGCTCTCCCAGCTAAGTTCGGCAAGAGCAGTCCGTGAGTCGCCCTCGATGAAATGCGGGACAAAGCAGTGGGCCGTCCTATTGATTAAACCGCATTCTCGAGCCACGCTGATAGCGGTGAGGATGTTGTCGCCAGTGCACATGACAGTTCGGATATTCGCCCTTTCTAGCTCTTCGATGATGCCTGTTGTGCTTGGCTTGAGCTTGTTCTCGAAGATGATGAAGCCTACAAAGTCTAGATCGCTTTCGGCCTCCTCGCGCTTCATCTTCTGTATTTTAAGCCAGTTGACTTTGAGAGTTTTTGTTGCGCACGCAATGACACGGTACCCACTATGGGTGTAATACGACAAGAGTTCCTCGTAGTCGGTAGGAAAGCTGTCGGCACGGCAGATGTCCTTCATGCACTCCGGCGCGCCCTTTACGAAAACTTGGCCATGCTTGGAATCGTACTTCCTTACGATGACGCTTGCTCTCCTTAGCTGCGAGACAAATTCGAACGACTTCAATACCCCCAGTTCTATGGGCTTTCTGTTTTCATCATCCTCTAGATCGTCAATATCAAATTCGCGCCCAGGAGGAGGCCGGGCTATAGAAGGACGGAGCTTATCCTGCCCATCCTCGTCTGCACCAGTCCCTTGTTCTCCTTCTGTGAAGCTCCAGCCGGTGAAGTTGAACATCTTGACGTCAAGTGGGTCACCCACTAGCTCATCGTCTATTAGCCGGAGGGAGTGGCAAGTAGCCATGGTATACAAGATAGCCTTGTGTTTGGAGAAATCGATAGTCGGATCGCGGTCGTATCGTGAACTGGGAAGGATGTCCAAGGCGTCAGTCAGGATCTCACTGAATCTGTTTGCAGACCGTTGGGCAACCCGGACTCCAAGAACATCTAGTCCCTCTTCCGTGAGAGTTCCAGTCTTGTCAAAGCAGACCACATCAAGCTTACCCCCAACGTTCACTCGCTGGGGACTTATGCAGTATATCTGCTTTTGTTTGAGGCGCGACAGAGCAAAGTTGGTGCCAATTGAGAGTGTGGCTGGGAGGGCGGGAGGGACGATGATAGTGATCAAATCTAATGCACGAACGACGATAAGATGCCAGGCGAGCCCAAAGTTGATGAAGTTGATGAACGACGCAATGAAACCGATCATAGCGATGCCGGCCATGACTGATATGTATCGGAATGAGTCGCGGTAGAACTTGAAGCCGGAGGGTTTGGGAAAAAGCATCGACCGTACTAGCGCCCCCTTGGTCGTGTTGAAACCTGTCCGCACAACCATAGCCAGTGCCGCCGCTTCTTCGTCGCTATCGTCATGAGGTCTTCGTGCTCGTATTATCTTTGTCCCGCTGAAAAGCATGTGCCTTGCAATTTCTGGATGGATAGTTGACGCACTAAGATCGAGTAGATCTAGTGATTCGTCCGTTATCGGGAGCTTCGACACAGGAACCGACTCTCCGGTGAGCATGCTCTCGTTGACTATGCAGTCGCCAGAGAGCAATAGACTGTCGCAAGGTAGTTGAGTGAGAGAAGGATCGGTAACCTCGTAGACGTCTCCTGGAACTAGGTCGCAAGACTCGATGGTCCTCCAGAAGCCGTTCCGCAAGACGCGTACATCGCATTCGAATCGCGCTACCTCTCGTAAGCGCTTCATGGTAGCTTTCGTCTCAATTACTGTGGTTGTTATGCTGATTACAGAAATGACAAAAATACAAGCAGCGTAGTAGTAATATTCGTCCACGGACCAGAGAAACAGGCTGGCGATTTGGAAGACGTAGAACGGATGAAAGGCCTCATCCACCAGCAGTTGACCAACAGACTTTTCTGCAAGATCGATCATATTCTTCCCGAAGACGAGTTCGCGATAGTCTCGTTCGTCGCCATCAAGGCCTTCACGAAGAGCGGAGGTATTGGTCCACGCTGGATCTTTCCAGCTATTTGCGAGAACGAATTTGTCTTTCAAGGGATGGTAGCAGAAGCGAATGTAGCGATAGTCCAGGGTGCGTAGTTGGTTGATTACAGGATCTGCATCTTCGTCGTAGTCAGCTCGTTGCCGCTTCTCTGGATCTCCAAACACAGTCGATAGCGAGCGTCCATAGCCTTTTGCATCAATGTATTGAACAGCAAACTCTCCCCATTGGTTCTCGATCACTACCCAGTCGCATTCCTTCAATGGCGCAGGCCGCCCCGTTAGGCGCACTCTCCATCTCGGTAGCCATCGGAATAAGAGCCAGGCTAGTCCAGCCGTGACAGTACACAGAGTCAGGTATATCCCAAAGCCGACTGTCGAGGTGTTGAAGCCAGCCACCACAATAGTCAGGTCCTCTGTCAAGATGTATATCTTCTGACTAGTCCTGCGCCCCCTCAACCAATCCCTCGAGCCTGCGCTAGACATTGATGATCGCCGTTGCAGTAGAGGTGCATCGACAGATCTTCGACTTGAGTATACTGATGATTTCCGCCGCGTTGGTAGTGGTGAGGGCAAAACGCCAGCCTCGAGATCATATGCCTCGTCATCCTCGAAGCCATCGTATTCAATATCTCCGTACTCGGACGCGATAGCATCCTCTTCTATGCCGTCCTCCGAATCGCGGTCCTCTTCGTAGTAGGTGAAACTCGCAGTGGAATCGGCTCGGGAGCGGCGGCGGTGGGCAAAGGAGGAGATGCTCGTCGGCACGCTCTCCGACATGGGACCCGAAAACACCTTGATTTCGGCCGTTAGTTGCTCTCTAGGTGTACGGGAAGCATTGACGGGGCGGAGCTCGAATACCTCGTCCTGCGCCATCTCGACATTAGGCATGAAGCTCACACTACCACGAATGTCAGCGTCGGCGCGCGCACGAAGTTCTCGTCGACGCATACTCGCTCATGTTCGAATTCCGCCGATACAAGCTGTTCCGCCGCCGCCGCTCAGGGCTCCCGTTTACCTCCATGTCACTGGAATGGATATTTCGTATCAACCGTGTCAAGGCATGGTTGAATGAAGGTGAAAAAGGGTTGTGGTGGAAAGTCCTCTCCAATATGACGACGGAAGGATTGAGCTTATCGATGCAGATTAAGCTAGTTCACTTTGGGACAAGGCGGAACAGTGTACCTCATCTCTTGCACGTCGCTGAGGGACGTTGGATCTCGGAAGAACCTTCGTTGGAACTACCTCTCTATGTCGAATGTAAAAGAATCTCCAATTTCTTTCTGCAGAAAGGCAGCCGGCATCTTTCGGTCATGTTCAGTCGCTAGCTGCTCGCTCGTCTTGAACCGGTCAATGGACGGTCGATTCAGTGGCTATGCTCCGTCTCATCCATTATGAAACAATCCTTTTCGTCGGATTTACACTCTATAAAGTCTTCATCCAGCCATGCCTGTCGCCTTTGGCTGGAGGGCTGGTGACATCGCGAAAACGGTCGAGTTATTCACCGCAGTTTATAAAGACCTACGGGATACAAGGGGGGCTGCCTTCGAATAAATCTCCATCTGGACTGCACAGACGCGTCTTTCTCGAACGCGATTCGGTCACTCACAAGGGCTGTCCTGGATCCTAACTCCGAGTTTATAGACAAATTATCCAAGTATGGACCGTCCTTGGGCCGGACATCAAGCAACAACGTCAAGTCCAGATACCGAAAGGCGGAATCTACTTTGCGGGTCCCTAAGGAAGTCGTAAAGCTCCAGGTGGATATCGCGATGAAGCTGGAGCCGATTCATCTACTGATGGGCAGCGAAGTACTGCGAGTGTAATACGGCTGCCTAGCGAATCGGTAGCTAGGATGATTTGGGAAGCAGTACAGTCTTGCGGCAAGTCGCCTAAGTCGCCTTCAAGCTACGCTTCGAAGTCAAGCTCGATAGCAGGCAATATTCAATTTGACCCTCACGGACGCCATAAGAGATCTTACAGGAGCGACGCTGAAGGTAACTTCCGATGCCCGCGGAAGCCTTCCAGGTCAGCTTGTATCATCTAGGGGTTGCAGCAGCGAACAGAATCCCTTTCAGCCACTACAACCGCGTACAACATTGACGCGTACTGCCCCAGACGAAAGCCGAACGCTCACAGAGTGGAAGCAAGCCGGACACCAACTTTGTAGCCTGTAAGCAAGTTTAAAAGATTTTTCAGTTCAAAGTCGCGAAACTAATGTGTATGTTTCAGACTTCTGTTTTTACTTGTCACGGTGGCTACAATTACAAGATATCTTCGGTAAGCAAGCAAGTGGGGGAATTCACGCAGTGCTCATACTGATTCATCTCTAGTTCCATGTCGCCACGCCTAATACTACATCTTCAAACCCTCTTCGCAATGATCCCCAGAAGAGCTCGTCTACTGATCCAGGACGAGATCCATCTTGAAGATTTCCATGGCCGAGTCCACCATTTGCCCTACCAATACTTCAACACGTGGGAGGTAAGAGTGCAGTCCTTACAAACACTATAACGGCCATTGAAATGCACACAGCTGATCTCCACTCCAGATCTTCCTACCATACATAAATGGGCTCTTCAACCACTGGAGCGAAAGAACGCTCTTCGATCATGGCTGGGTCGCCTTTCTCGACGCCACCAATGGCCGTAGATCCTCTCCGAACCACCTAGTTGGCGGCGTGCAGTATACATACCCGGGAACCCGAATCGTCATGTCTGCTCCATTATCACTCTATTCTACACCGACATTTTGTCCCCGCTGCCGGGGCCAATTCATCAAAGCGGAAGACAAATCTTTCACAGGCTAGTAAGAGCATGACCCTCGCAGCTTTTGCACCGTTCACACTAGGTTCACTATAGCCACATCTATTCTTGGGGATATCACTTGCTTACGGTTCGTAGGATTGTAGGTGAAAGAGTAGCAACGATCAGAATAAAAAGAGTAGATGACTCTCTGCTTGACTTGCCGTCCGTCAAACACGTTCACTGTTCACGGAATCCGCTTCACTCTTTCTGGTGTTAGGGATCTCATAATATCGGCCGTCATGTTCGGTGCATAAACTGCAAGGACCACCTCAAATGCTACAGATGTCGTGTAGTCTTTCTCTCGAGAGTCATTCGAGGATCTGAGAGTAGTTGTTAGCCATTGAGTATATGCGAACGAAAGGCCTCCTCCGTTGTGTCTCACTTGACTCATGTGATGTGAGGCCCATCTCTTGCCCAAGAGTCCACCATGAACCCCGCCCCCGAACAGTCTTCATTATAGCCTACACTTGTTATCAAGGAGTAGTCTGCCGTAGTGCTTCATAACATCGTCCACATGCAAGGCACATATACAAATGTAGCAAATTCGCTATGCCCACGCTAATTTGATCTTCAATCACCATCGCTTAAAACAAGTAACTTCAGTGTGACGTATAGACACGAATTACTTCTGAGAAAGGCGACACATACCATATTTAACCTACTGCCATCTCCTTCGTCCCCGCTCCCAACTTTCGGAGCACAATACGCTAGGCAGGAACCTTATGCGGCACGCTCAATTTCTTCATAATCTTGCTAAATCGATCTAGATCCTTCTTCTACGCGCCCAACTTATCCTTCACAAACTCAATGCTGTCCTTCAAGCCTTCATCTACGCCCTTGAACGACCCGGGAGGAAACATGATGAACCTATAATAAAAACATAAGGATCAGCATACATCGACAGAATCTAGGCTCTTATGATCATCACTCGAGCTTCCATTTTTAGCAGTCGACATAACGACTCCAAGTATAATACCTCAGAGTCTTGCAATAAAAGAATAGACAACTTACCCATGCGGCGACCCATTATATATCTTCACAATACTCTCATTTCCCCACGCTGCCCACTATCAAACATTAGCGCACACGTCCCCAAACTCCAAACAATATAACCAAAAACTCACCTTCGCACCCATGAACACAGTATCATCAAGCAACGGATCCTCACTCCCACACGTAAATAGCGCAGGCGGCAATTTCTTCTTTCTGATATCCGCGAAGAAAGGGGAGATGGAGGGGTCGCGACGCTCCATGGGCGTGGTGTTGGGGAGCAGGGCCTCGATGTAGCGGGACATGACATCGTGGTCGATGACGAGGGCGAGTTCGTGGTGTTCGACCATGGGGAGAAAACCGGAGAGGTCGTAGCAGCCGAAATGGAGCAGGAGTCCTTTGAATGCGAAATTGGGTATTTTCTCGTAGAGATGGAGAGCTACGAGACAGGCGAGATGGCCGCCTGCAGACTGTTGCGTATATCAGCCCTACCCGTCCGATACTGATTTAAGGAGATGTAATAGCAAAAACGTACCTCGCCCCCAGTGAACATCAATTCGCCCCCGAATTTCTCCTTGCCGTTTTTCACAAGCCACTCAGCAGCATCGTAACAGTCATGTGCTCCAGCTGGCCACGGATCCTCAGGCGCAAGTCTGTATCCGACTGAGAAGACCGTCAACTCATAGTTATCCGCCATGAATTTGAGATATGGATCCTGACTATGACAACGTATCAACATTAGTACACTCTCTTGTGTGTCCAATAGAGTGGAACATACTAGGCCTCACTCTGCAATACCCATCCTCCACCGTGGATATGCAAATGAATGCCTTTCGATACGCCGTTGGCAGGCTTGATGACGCGATAAGGAATTTCTCGACCCGAATCCCGCGAAGGTATCGTGCCATTTATGCCTTCAGGAAGAACAACTGGTTTTGGAAGGGGTGTTTTGCCTTCCCATCGTAGCTTGCGATATTCTGCAGCTCCAATCTATCAAGAAATCATTAACCCTAGATCTTAATGGTGTTTTCTAGAGGAACTGTGCTCACCTCATACCACCGTGGTCCTTCTTTCCAGATATTGATTAACTTTTGATTGAACAATTTGGTTTGTTCATCCGCTAATTTCCTGTCGAACTTGGATGGGTCGACTGTTAGATCTGATTTCAGCGGCATGATAATAGTTGCTCAAAGCAATTGAACAAGACAATAAAGACCAGGAGAAGTAAGGAGGAAAAAGTATGACGATAACACTGAAGCACGCGATACTATCGAGTTAAGTACCTCCGAACGAGTAATGGTGGGGTCGCGCGCTGGCGGGGTAGCATTGGACGTCCGGACCTGTATCAGCGGACAGCGAATCATCGTTGAGAGGATCAGCGCTTAGTCGTGTTTCCGCGGGATGCCAAATTAGTGGAACCCGAAATATGGCCAAGGGAAATTTTGGTGCACCCGTAGGTTTTATAAGTTGACCTGACTTGAGCAGCACGAAACAATTACTGCACATAGAATGCAGCAGAAGAGAAAGACGAAAGAGGAATGGTAGATGTATTGGGTATCAATGATAGGGAAGTATTCATCGACCAGTTCTCGACTGTATCCTAGACGAAGGTACTGAAGATACTCCATTACCCAGCCCCTTTACTCGCTTCCGAGGCTGTCGATCTGGTCTGACGAACCAGGCGTGGACATTACTAGCGATTGCAGTCGCAGCCCGAAATGGTGATGTTGCAACAGCCCAACTCGTCTGCACTGTGCAACTGACAAGATTAACGACCCAACTCAATGCCATCGATATGAGGCCCGGCCGTTGGCCTGTTCGCGCGGCGGCAGCTGCCAGAGATAGCGCGTCTTTGAGGCGACTGTCAAGCTCTTGAAAGCGGGCTTCAGTTTGCATTGACTGGGCGACCTGTCGCTTCTCATATCGTCGGACGGCGCGATTAAGCGCGTCAAGTTGAGGCTGTATGCTTTGCCGAACGCTCGCACCCATCTTGATGGTCTCCATGTGCGCATTATGGGCCGGCTCTACTGCCCGAGATTCTAGATCGGCGAGCCGATTCGACAGGTTTTGCATGTCCGCCTTCCTAAAGTCATCTCCGGCATCTGACCGGACAACGCGTTGGAGATGGAGCATTCGTGCTTGCTTCATCTTGATAATGTGTGACACCGGTCGTAGCTCCGCTGCCATAACGAAGATGGTCAGGTTGAAGTTGGACACTAGGCCTTCCGCAGGACGTGTGAGCTGCGAGCGGATAGCGTGTAAGAAATAAGCGCCCACGAGTGGGCCGAGAAAACATGCTGTCAAGGCCAGCATCTCATTCGTCTGCAACTCCCGGCGGGCGTCGTTTTGTGCTTTCAAGGCCGACACGGTAGTGTCCCTCACTGTTTGATTCGAGGTATCTGCGGCGGTTGAGGCAGTTGAGGGCCGGGGCTCAGTGTCGTCCTCCTTTGGCCCATGGCTCTCTTCATGTACTTCGAGGATTGTATCGTCGCGTTGCGCCTCGTCAGGTTCGATGTAATGGGTCTGTTGAGCAGAGTGATACCACTCCCTAGAGACATGAGCGCGTTATCTAAGCAATGGACGGTACACCTCACCATGGGGTTCTTAAGCACCAATTGAGAAACATAGACCCAAAGCCCAACAGTAGTATATCCGTAACGACAGCCCCGCCATTCTGGAACAGCAATCCAGCAAAGGCAGGGACAATGGCGAAGGCAAGAGGCGCAGAGTGCCAGAACGAGGGTTCGTCCGAGTTCGTCAACTTGTCCATATCATTGTGTCCGTTCGTCCGTAGGAGACTATCGGTAGAAGATCGGACCGAGTGTTGCGCGTTCGAGTATACGGAGCTGCGGCGGCAAGGGGGAGGAACAGGATATTGCGCGCCTTCAGCGAAGGTTGCCGCGCGGTTCAACATCCTCTGTCGCAGTAGAGGATGTATGTCGGGGGAAGCGCTCTGGTTTTCGGCAAGTACGTCGGCCATGTTGGCCGGTCCCAATGACATAGCCTTAACACCGTGGACCAAGAAAGGGCGTGGGGTGCTGATGTCCGCGTGCTATGCTGGTAGAAGTGACAGCGACTCCAAGACGGACTCTCGGCGGGGATTGGACCGGCTGCGATGCATTCTGGGCCCTGTTATGAAGCTAGGTAGCCGTAGTGCGGGCCGCGTTGCGTAGCCTAGTGGTTGGAGTGGAATGCCACTGCCAAGTCTACCAGCAGGAAACAATTACATCATGCAACTTGAACTAGCCGCTTTGGGTTGAATTGTATACCACGGCTGGTGTCTTCACTCCGACACCAACCTTCACGATGTCCATCACGACCTCAAAACCGGGGCACAAGGAGCTCTCCATTCCGCGGATATATGATTTCTGTAGACGTGGTTTTAGTATTTCCTCGGTAGTTGAGTCCTAGGCCAACGCACGGCTTCACATGGATGTTGAACAGACGACCCTCACGTCGGTCAACAGAAACCACCAAAGCACTTGCTGTGTTATATATCATTGGGTTATTACGCTCCTTCGACAATTCGGGTCCTCGCAATCATTCCAGCAATTAGAGGAAACTATGCACACCCTCAGATAGCATATGCGGGGATGAGCACAACAGAGCGGCCAAACACAGGCGAGCAACATACGAGAAGGCTCGCTGAATCCGGAGACATGGCTGATCCTCTATCATTTGTTTTTCTATTCAGAAGTCGCCAATTTTAGCACTTTTTCTATTCAGACCCAAATCCGGTAGCCATCAGTTTCACCACGAACTCTCATATCACACACACCAAGCACTCAACATGGACGAAAAGGCGCGCTAGTGAATAAAAATCTCAATAGACTCGCCATCTGAGGCAGTCACCGAATCATGCGGCGCTATTGGATCCGGGTGCAGTCACAGCTTTGAATCGACTGGCCTATTCTGTGGGGAGCTTGCTTCTATTGAGATGTATTCAGACCAGCTGTCTCTTATTGACAGCAGAGAGTCTAATAAACGTGCACGCTTCTCTGTCCAGAGTATTTATGTTCGTTGCCGCGCTCGTTCCTACTACTTTCTTCCCAGCCCCATTATCTCGTTACTCTGTTTTCGACAACTGTCTTCAAACAGCTATCTCCACGTCTCCGGAAGACGCCGACTCATCACGGTCCGGAAAATAAAGAACTCATTCTTCTCGATTCGAAAGTTCCCATTCCGATATCAGCAATCAACACCATTCGGACAGTGTCAGAGAGCTTCGTCATCCGCCCCGACGACCTCCTCGAAATTTCTCGAGTTGGCTCTACCTACACCCTCAGCACTCTCCTGAGCTCTTCACCCTAGCTAATGCCATGGCTGAGGACCTCTATCCCCTATATCCCACGGCAGTGATCATTCCGATCCTCGCCTTCCCATCATGGGTCCTCTGCATCCCACCCTTGTATTGGCACTTCTCGCAGCGCAACATTGCCGCCGGATCGCTCATTCTCTGGATGGTTATGATCAACTTCTTCACCTTCATCAACCCTCTCATCTGGCCCCGCGATAATGTGCTGGAGTGGTGGGATGGCAGCGTTCTCTGCGACATCCAAGTCCACATCCAGGCCTGCATTGTCGTAGCATTCAATTCTTGCACTGCCGTCATCGCACGAAAGCTCGCTATAATCATGGATACTCGCAACATTACAGTCGCTCCGAGCAAGACAGACAGGAAAAAGGAAAGGATCGTCGAGATCCTGTGGTGCTGGGGCTTCCCGCTCTTCATGATGGTGTTATACTACATCGCTCAGCCAGCACGTTACTTCATCTTCGCCATCGCGGGGTGCATCGCCGCGTATGATACCAGCTGGCCGAGCATTGTTGTCTCTTGGATGTGGGGCCCAATCACGACGTTCGTTGGCGCTTTTTATGCAGGTATGTATTATTACTGTAGCTAGCTGTGGATACAAACTAACTCTCATGTTAGGCCTACTCATCTTCCGTCTCTTCCGCTACCGCCGCGAATTTAATCGCCTCATTTCCGCCAGCAATACAACCAAGTCTCGCTTTATGCGCCTCTTCCTTATGGCCATCATATTCATCGTCATATACCTGCCGTACAGCCTATACATTCTTTACAAGCTCGCAAGCGCCGTTGAGGACCCCTATGATTGGGATATTGTTCATGGTTCCAATTGGAATGCCATCATCAAGGTTCCCACCCAAGGCGGTGTCTACTGGGATAAATGGGCCCAGATTGCTTCGGGCTACCTCTTCTTCCTGCTCTTTGGTACTGGTTTGGATGCGCACAATACACACAAGCGGATGCTCTGCGCTGTCGGCCTTGGCAAGATCTTTCCAAGTCTATACATCGTACGCGATAGCCGCTCTCCGACGCCATCCAGTGGTACCTTCGCCAAAGGCTTTGCTTCTACATGTGCCAGTAAAGCTAAGAGCTTGTTTTCCAAGCGTGACTCTGTCACTGAGACTCTACCTGAAAGCACCTGCAATGACTCGATTTATCTCGGCACGCCTACTACGAACCAGTCTGAACACCTTCAGCACGTCCCCACGAACGAGCCGATGCTTCCACAAGGCGCACACGTTACCGACATGTCGAGCACCAACGGGTCTTTCTTCAGCCGTATGTTCGGCCGCCGCGATCATCAACCACCGGTCCTTCCCATGTTCATCATGCAATCGGTCGACCCTATGGCCCCATTGACGAAATTTCCCGTTGAGCCCGCCCCTTCCGGTGTTCATGCGCGTGCCTGGGCAGCTGAGAGCTCGGCCGCCGCCCGAAGTAGCAGCGATGGCGGCGTTTACGTTGTACATGAGGTCCACCAAGCTCACCGAAAAGACAACGGCACAAAGAAGGAGGCGCATGCGCTCGACTGGGCCTAGGCAATCCTGCCCTGAACCTGGAACGACGAGGCATTCGGTAACATGCTATAGTCTAACAGCTAGCAACACTGATATTGGTATTTCGCTATTTTTCGCCTATCGGCACATCATAGAGTATTATATCTATGGCGAACAGCTATTCTAGGCATTTCCACACTGCGATGTGGTGGCGAGCTTTCTATACACAGAGGTTCATCGCCTGGAGCTTAATGGATAGCCGGGTTCTTACTTTCCTTCATCTGTACTTTAATTCTCAATATATAATATGATTTTTTCTCGGAATCCTGTCGATTGCTTGTGTGCGCACATCACGGAAATAACTACTAGAGATATTTTTCATTCGACACTAGTTGGCGAGAGTCGGGTACATCAGAGTACATGGCAAGTTGCAAGACAGCAACCGATGAGCCACAATATGACAGAATGCCGGACTACGGGCTCTCTAGCATTGGCGCATTAGAACAATAAAGTGCTCTACTTTGCACAATAGATGTCAACAGTTTCTAAAGCGACATGCGCATTCCGATCTCTTGATCACTTCGAATGTCGAGCCGGATCAACACCTGGGCCTGGGCGTGCGGGGAAAGGGCCGAAGCGAGCAAGAGTATTACATCACAGTTATAGACGCAGAAGAGAGTACTGTCGTGAAGCATATTTGATTTCGTATCGTGTTCTATGTCCACATGGCAAACGTATCGCTCAAAGGCAAGCTCGAAAGCGAGCCGGTTTTAGAGGAACATTTGTGATGACAGGTTCAAGTAACGTTCGGAACCCTCAACATGTGCTTGGCTAGCGCCCCACCGATAGCCTCAATCCAGCACAATTGCTACCTCCACAGTAGACCGTTGAATTGCTCGTGTCTTCCGCATGACGAGATCCGATAACCGGAGTGCTGAAGTCGAAAGACAATAGAGGTATCGATTGTCAGTTGAGAGGAATGTGCCGTTGGCCGTTCATCGATTGATGTTTCGAGATCGAGGTGGTGGATTGCCGAGATTGAGGTGCGAGTTGTTTACTTGCTGTTGGCCTGTTAGAGCAGGGCAAGTAGCTGTGGACTCGACGGTGGAACTTACGAGCGGGCCCTGACCTTTCTCCTCTTACGCTTGAGACGTCGAACGCGCTTCTTCCTCCATTTAGCTCTCATCTTCTCTGCGAGGTAAACTAGGGGTATGAGGTCAGCGGGTGCATGCAGAGTGGGGTAACGATGAGCACGACAAGGGCAGAGACATATTGATTGTCTTAATATGCTCAATTGATTACAGGAATGCAGTGAAACAGTGGAGTTGACAACTTACCTTGCTTTCGAGATGAGTGTCGTGGGTTGAGGAGAGGAAGCTGGAGCTCGTGAGCTGGACAAAGATGTTGTGCGGTCGAAGCTCGCTTAGTTGACGCTAACCCATAGTCAGCGTAGCGGCTCGGCGAAGCTGTACGTAAGCACGTCACGCCCCTCGTCGCTACACCTTCCCTCTCATCTTTCACCGTATGTGTGTATTAATTAGCTCGTCAACCGTCGAGGGCGGCATGGCGATAGCGGGTGAAGGCGATAGGGTGCTGGTGGGGTATCTAGAGGTGCGGATGAAGGGGAACGATTCTAATGGTAATTCCATTATCCATATATGAATCCTGTGTCGTGCTGACGCGGATAGCGACACCGGATCTACTTGAAATATACGGAAATGAGCAATTCTACCTTGGGAGGAATACCTCTCTCTGGTGAGAGCAGGCTTGTTGTGATAGATTGATCATGTTCTGATGTGCGATCGCAGTCGCCATCACTGGTCTGATCCCACCATTTCCAATAGACATCTTCGCATCCATTGCATTCTGTACGAAAAGGATCCTATCTCTAACATACCGCCCTTTGTTTACGCGACTGATATGTCGACCAACGGCACCTTTCTCAAAAAGGGTAATGTAGAGTGTGCGAGCTCGCAGGGTGAAGGGGGTATCCTCATGGGTCGCAAGAACGGCGCTTTTCTCCTTGATGATGGGGATGAGCTCCGGATCTCGGACCATGTGACATTAATATATCATGAGATCGAGCCCGCCGGGGATCATCGGTTGACGTATACGCAAGAGCGAGAGAAGCAGCTCTTCGCCTCTCGGTATCTTGTAACTGGTCGACTCCTCGGCATCGGTGGGTATGGGAAGGTGCTAGTTGGTATACATCAGAAGACTCAACGCCAACTCGCGTGTAAGGTGATCAACCTGCGTGGGCTTTACAATGGTGTCTTAGCCCCTAATCTACGTTTGCCTGAGGCAGATGACACGCAGGAGAGCATGACTACTGGGGAAAGGAAGCGGTGGCCAAGCAAAGTGGCACGATGCTTTCGCGAATTCGGCGTCCTCGAGAAACTTAGTCACCCGAACATCATCGGCATCGAAAAGGTATTCTGGAGCTCGGACACGATCTACATCTTCGAAGAACTCGTTAAAGGTGGAGACCTGTTTTCATACATCGAGTATAAAGGAGGGCGTCTTATAGACGTCGAAGCAGCCGTCATAGTCCGACAAATCTTGAAAGGTATCGAGTATCTCCACGATCAGGGTATCGTTCATCGCGACCTCAAGCCGGATAACGTGCTCATGACTGCACTGGAAGATGGGGCACGGATCGTCATTACTGATTTCGGAAACGCAAGGTGTCTTCCCGGAGATACTACCACAAATGGCTTCCATTCTGCCTCCAAGAGACGAATGTTTTCCTTAGTTGGAACAACGGAATACGCTGCGCCCGAAATACACAATCGGAACCCTGCCATCCCCCCCGGACAGGGCTACTCCAAAGCAGTGGACATGTGGTCGATTGGTTCCATTACCGCAGCACTTCTTACAGGAGATGTCATCTTTACCGACCGGGAACATCCTCGCTACGACGAAAATCCATTCGAAGTCATCATTACGCTTGCTGCACAGTGCGATATAAGCATTATCGACGACAAGAACAACGAAGCTTGGGGGAAAGTCGGTGAGAGGCCAAAGGACTTTATTAGAAATCTGCTAGTTCTACAAGAAAAGGATCGCATGACAGCTACGGAAGCGCTTGCTCATCCGTGGTTTTCGAACGCTCGGCACGTCGCCGAATTTGAAGCGCTGTACGAACGATCAATCAAAGACTGGCAGCCTCGACATAAAGCCTTCCGTCTAGTGGAGCCTATCCGTGATACTCCCCCAGCGGCCGGACAGCCAAAGCATACAGTGTCTCTCCGCTCCAGCCCACCATCTCTCCAACGGCCAGCTTCTAACAAACGCGGGTGTCTAATGCCTTCCCAACGTCTGAAGCAGAACACACTCTCTTTCCCTGCTGCTGAAGAGCACGAAGAATCTCGCTTCAGAGGGGTCAGCAATTACGATCGGCAGCCCTACGAGCACGGCGCGAATGACTTTGGCTGCGCGCAAGCTATTTCCCGATTCTGGGGTTCCGATTTGGTCGATGACTCGATGAATCCACTCTCGCTAAACCCCGATCCACCAGCCTCAGGTATGTATTCGGCTTACGGAGCACAGCGAGGAAATGTGTATGATGAGAGTATGGGTAAGGTGGTGGTGGAGGACTCTCAGCAGGATGGTAACTCGCGACCGCGTACGGTTGAGACGCAGGCGGAATCTCCAATCATCTATGAGACACCCATCAAGGTCGCTACGAAGCGCCCTCGCTCGCCAAAAGATATGCTGCCAGCGCATGAAGCGTTATTTGGCCAGGAACGAGCCGCTGTCTCTACCGCAACCAAAAGGAGCAAGCTGACTTCTGACTTCGATTGATCTCTCCATCCCAGAATCTGATCTTCCAGCTAATCGTGCAAAGACGTTAACATTGGGTCCTTTCGTAGTCGTGATGGTAATGAAAATGTCGTTAAAAGCTATCGTATTCGCTTGTGACGTGCCTTTTGGTGTCCTGTGTACAGGAGATTCTGACTCCCCTCAGCAGCTAATACGCTAGAGAAAGAGCTTCATCCGGTACCTCGGGTCATAGTCGATGACTTTTGCGTAGATGCTGCGTGGATATCGAGGACGAGGGTGGATGGTGTCGCAGTTGTTGTAGGCGGTGAATGGTGCGCGCTTTTTATTCGGCAGCCCTGTATGACATCATCTCTAGTACCCAGTACGTTGATCCGACGGATTCAAATTTCCGGGACGTAGTGGTAAAGCTCGGGGTGATCAAGCTACGAGCATCGAAGCAGCCATGGACTCGTGGGGTAATCTTCGCATCCTAAACATAAACTATTTATCCAGTTTCGACCCTGCTAATCCTCACCAATGGATAGCTACAGCATGGAATGAATCAGTTCAGAACTACAGAAGTCTTATAGGGGATCAGATACAAGGAATAAGCCGCAACTTCACTGGAAACACAAAATTCAACGCAACCTCTAGTTTTAAACGTCTCGATGTGAGCAAATAGTTCAATACTACTTGGGTCTTGACATAACCTAACCCCAAGGCTTTTTAGTGCTTCCCATTGTCGAGGTTCGACGATACACAGGCCGAGCAATGGATTAAGGACAATTTGGGCTCCAACATGGGTTCCATTTTTCTCCCATCGGAGTCATCTGGAGGGGAAATGCCACGAACCTTCTTCACCGCGTCGTCCGCGCGCGGAATTACAGACGAAATAAGTCCGGAACACTCGAAGCTTATCTTCTTATCTTCGGTTCGCGAGGACCAAGAGATATGTACATCACTCAGTGTTCGGCGAAGACAACCTATGTTGATGCTCAAGTTTTGTGCATGTCCAAAGGGACCCTGGGTAAGACCAATTGCGACGTCTCCGCCATCCGCAAAATCTTACAACCCACGACCGCAGATGCAGTCAGTCTTCTCGACGCTGACCGCCTCATGGTCTGTGTCTTCCCCTCGACAGTTTCCTTGGGGAATTCATGGACATCCTCGATGACGAGATCAAATCGTGTACCCCGTATCTAGCTTGGTAGAATGATATATCCAGGACTCACTGACCGCGTTAACCACACGTTTGAGCATTCAGTCCACCGAGCTCGGCAATATGGACGTCAAAACAGTTGAAAAGAGACTGAGTCTGCTATACAACACCTTCTGGAAAGCTTCCTGGAGCTATAGGTCCACCAGAGGGAGGAGCCTCATCACTTCATGCAAGTACAATACCCTTATGAATTCCTCGCTACCGCTGTTGGTCTCCCAACCAGGCTCTGTGGTTCGGCATCACATGTCATTTCTCGTCCAGCGCCTCAA
>JASJFT010000173.1:3394-98292 GCA_030770425.1 Darksidea phi | reverse complement strand
GTAATTTTATAAATATTCTGAACACGTTCAGAACGTGTTCAAGCGCACCTGATACTACTAAAATTTTAGCGTTATAGCGCGCTTAGTCATAGTGGGTCTAGCCTCTGCCGAGGTAAAAAGTAGACTCAGGCGACCTACCTGCACCCACGATCCACGCCGCGGCTCATTCCAGGTATCGCACTAGTCCTGAAAAAGATTAGCCTCATTCCATCTTTCCCTTTGCCCAGACCTCGCGCGTCTCTTTTCATCAGTACGCTCTTTTCAAATCACACCGGCTCATATGACGCAGGACCAGCATCGATGCTTGCGCTTTGCTCCGCTTCGGCCGTAGCCACATTCGATTGCGAAACGCAACTATCTCCTCGTAATTTGGTGGTGAAGAGGCACATCGCGGGCCGATGAAAGACATGCATAACGCCGGAGCCAACGTAACGAGACGCGAGACGCTACAGCTGTTACCTTCGATGAACCTGTTGCGCACCAGCATGATCTCGTTGGAAGCGTTATTGAAGCGTAAGGTAACGAGACAGTTTGAATGAAATTTAGGTATTTAATGCTTGAGATAGTGATGGTAGGGGTACTGTTTCCTGTCTTGCACTAGCGCCAGCGCTAGCCGCTACAGGCAGGCCTGCTGATGAGTTCATACCACATCTCTTACACCAACTTTTATCACTCTCTACAACGATGTGAACCCCGGATCTTCCCACAACAGATCACGCTTGACCATTTCCCCATCTTTGATTTCCTGGCGCCCCTACGTGCACGTCAAATCACCAGTCGCATCGTCGAATGTGCAGCGGTCGTCGTAGCGGTATGCCAGCTTTGTCTAGCGTTAGCGCTGTGTTTATCCAGGCTCGGACTCAAGACTCACATTGATGAAACCACCCTCGGAGTCGGTGAAGAACTGGTTCGGAGCCTCCATGAGCATGCAGTCGTAGCTGCGGTACAACATTAGTCTCAAGTCTTCTCCGGGGAAAAGCAGGCGACATACTCGGTGTTCAACACCCCAAACTCCAATTTAGCCGAAGCCAGCTCTGCGATTCCAGCGGGGTTGGCCAGTCGGTAGCCCTTGTTGTAGCAGATAGCCGCATGGTACTTGGTATAATCCGGGTTCCGATTCCACAGCTCGAGCGCCGCGTTCTTGGTGAATGTTTCGCGCACCTGCACCAATGTCAGTCTACCACTCCGCTCCGTTCCACGAAAGCTGTGCCGATCTTAGACACTTTACGCACATCGTTCCACTCGCTCAGGTCCTTGATCAACTGGGCTGCAATCTCCATCGCGACCTGCGCGGCTTCGCCTAGTTTGGCGGGCCCATTCCCCGCTAAGACCGTTACCTTGGGCGCAGGTGCCGCCTGCCTCTTCTGCAGCGCCTGGTCCGTTTGTGCGCCTGGGGCTTTCTCAGGGATCAGTGCCCCGCTGTCGACTTTTCGTCCCGAGAAGGATGATTCGGTTGAGGGGGGCACGTTAGCATTTTGCGGGACGGGGGTTGCGGCGCAGAGAGTCGCGGTCGCGATGACAGAGAAGAGGAGCTTGCTGCAATGCATGGTGGAGAGCTGTAGCAATTACGAAGATGGTAAAGATTAAAGCAATGGAGCTATAAGCTGTGAAATAAAGGTGGGTGAGAGCTCGTTGCCTTGAAGCCGAGGCGCTCGTGGCTTTATACTTGGTCGGTAGACATCTGGTATTCCATTTTCCCTTCTGACATACCTCCTGATGTCTCCATGTCATGTCCCGAATCGGATTAAGGGCGTATGCTGGGCATGATGACAGTACTTTGCGCAGCCAGTCGGCAATCGAGTCTCGTTGCCCAGCTCAAAGCGACAGCTGCCATGCCGCCGACATGAGTACAGAACGGGTAGGATAGTTCTGAATGCGCGGGTTGTCTAGTTTCACCTCCAGTTCGTAGGAGGCGAGGCTGGTCGTGCGTTCGGTCCTATTCGTTTCAGCGGGTATTGGGCTTTTGCGAATATTGTGTTGATGTTTCATTCGGGCGAACTTTTGTTGTCCGAATCTGGTAACGGCCCTTTATGCGATCGTTCGGCGAAATGCAGCGTGGCTGAGTCTTGCCATTTTAGGTGGCTCGCGGATGGTTCGTGTGATGGAATCGAGTTTGACAGCTTGGGTGAAATTGTGTACTTATTCTTGAAGGGCGGCGATGCGGGTTAGTTGCGGAAATGAAGTATTCGGCAAGAAGGCGGGAAGGTAGATCGTTTGCGCGGTGTCAATCAAGCTTGGATACAACGGCAATCTGTACTGTTAACCTTGTCTCATATCCTTGCAACTAGCCTTGCCCGACCCGCGCTATACATTCTACATTCGTTGTAGGCTTGTCATCTCTGTAATGCAGCGCAGTACTACCGACTTAGTTCTATCCTGTGCCTGGAAACTCTTGCGTGCCGTACAAGGCTTCGCTCTTCGACGTCTGCTGCCGTTTCTTTCCATGGGATAGTTTCAAACGTCGACTTAATGCATTTCGCGGTCGTTGACACCCGCTTCTTGACTTCGTGCGTCCGATGTGGTTTCTGCACAGATTCTGATCGGTTGCATCGTGGTGCGGGTGTGAACAAAGTCTGATTTGCAGAGCTAGGTTCTATTATACAATGTTCACAAGTTCTTCACGCTTCTGGTAAAACCGTTTCCTCAAGAATAACCCCTGCTTTCATTGCTCCCACGTTGCCTCGATGATTGCAAGTCTAGAGTCTAGAAGCTGCTTCATGCCTTTGAAGATGAACCTTGAATCAGCCTGTTCAAATAAATTTTTCCACTCGTCAAGATCGCGTTCCTTAGCATTGCCGATCTCCAGCATAGTAAGGTCCATAGCCCTGAGTGACTTGTTAGTATAGAAAAAATATCACCGAACCAGGAGACACTTACCTTAGCTTTCGCTCAAGGTCATTAGGAACCACGCCCGGAGGGGGCATGACAAAGTCCACGATGAGGACTCGCGCACCCTTCTTCAGAGCTGGTACCAATGCCTTTAAAATCATGATACAATACTTGTCAGGCCAGTTGTGCAAAACCCAGCGATAGAAATAAACGTCAGCACTTCTTACAGGCTGCTCCTCGAAGAAGTCGTGCGCCATAAACTTTACGTTTAAGCCCTCCTCTTCCTTAGAGTTCGCGACGACCTCAGGCAACTCCTGGACTATCAGGTGGAGGTTAGGATATTTCCGAGCCAGAGCAAATGCTGCATCACCATTGGAGCCGCCGAGATCGACGACAGTTCCGGAAGCAATCGAATCCCAGGGATATCCATCTGTCAAGTGACGTAAGGAATAGCCCTCGCCGGTGGTGAAGAAGCTCATAGCGTTACCGAAACGGTGCGCTCGATCGGGATTTTTGGCTAGCACGGCGTAGAAAGGCTGATCAGTCCCGTTGGCCAGTGAGAATCCCTAGATATCGTCATTTGACTGCTATGAGATGCCTTGAAGGCGTTTACGTACAGTTTGGTTCGGCTCTGCAGCCTGGGGCCATTTCACAAGTGCATCCACAACCTTTTCCGCTGCTGGCCACATTTCGTCTACACTGGCCCCAACCCAGCTTGCGACGCGCACGTCATCCGCGATTTGTCTGGAAGCTGCGGAGTGGGCAATTACTCCAGGACGAGGCTCTTTAAATATACGGTACGCGATGCCGAGGCGGAGGACACGGGCGAGCGCTGCATGATCGATACCGATGGTTGCCGCCAGATCTTGGAATGTGATCTCTCCATCCATAGGTACTTTGTTGGCAATGTCGAAACGCGAAATCAGTTTCAGGTACACTAGCACATTGTGCTATTCAAGCATGAGCCATGACATGCATAGCTCTAGTCGTTGGTAGATGATACGGACCTGGTGATTGAAAAGCAGATCTCTCGGACCCTGAAGGAGGTCGTTGAGCTCTTGGCTTGCTTGTAGGGCTGCAGTGCGCGATTGTTCGAGATCGGGCGGCAGCCCGAGGTCAGCAGGGCCATCGGCGTCGAAGGATGGGTATGGTAAGCCCTTCTCAGCAAGATAATTGTCAATTCGCTGAGTGTGCAGTGCCACTGCGGCCGCCAGCTCGGCAATGCGGCTCTGCGATGAGGACATGGTGGTCGAGATGGACACTGGGTACTTCAGACTCGCCTATGCAGATTGAAAGAGCAAAGGACTCGAACTCAAAGAGCAATTCGCAGTTTGGCTTGTTGTCGAATAGTGAGGCGTAGCTTTTAGACCGTTTGAAGCGGGGTCGCGTTGGCGGCTCTAAAGTAAAGGCCGATTAGTGTGGTATGCAGCCACCCCGCTATAGATAAGGGCGGCAAGGATGTGCCTTCACAAGAGACAATCGCGTGGCTTTTCTCCGCCAAAATATAAACCGCTAGAAGCCCTTCAGGGAGGCGCCAGTCACTATCGTGCGCACAACGCGTTCGGCGGTGCAACTTCCGAAAGTTCGGAGGGCGTGGCGCGCCCTGATAAAGTAGGTAATAGGCCACTAGCAGAGGTGCGGTATCAAAGGTGCCGCCTGCGCCATCCACATATCTGGTCTTGAGTGGTCGCGCGGGCACACATGATAGCCTCTATTCCTCTTCTACGCTTTGGTCGGAGACATGGAGAAGAAGAACCTTCTATCGTCTCGCATTGCCTCACCATGCCCAAGGCGGTGTGATTCGATATACAACAACAGCTGATCGAGCCCAGCTCCCTCCCCGGTAATAGGGGCCAAAGGCAAAGATGGGCCAACCTCGCCGTGCGCATTTGCGTTTGCATCGTCAGCCTTTCAATTGGCTTCCTGGGTAGCTGGGTGATCGAGCGTCCCAAACAAACACAACCTACCGCACACAATGCATCCGCCGTGAATCGCCGCCTACTTGACGTGAATGGAGAGCTTGAGCACCGAAGAGAAGGATGACTACATCGATGCTGTGCTTTGCTTGAAGACGAAGCCATCGCGGATTGGCATGAACCATTTCGCTCCATGATGACTTCTCTTTTGTGCACTACCGTTTCAACGATGGTAGTATGTTCGAAAGGTTCTCGGAGCACTAGCTAACCCTAAGACTCTAGTACATTTTGCAGCTTCCTTTCTTTCATGGCACCGGTAGTTCGTCCACATATACCACCTACCACCGCGCTCTATTTGAGGAATGCCAGTATCCTGGCGAACTCCCTTCAGTAGCCGCATTGATTCTAGTCGCCATTGGCTAAACTGCCCTAGGTATTGGGACTTGACTTTGGATTGGGAAGACCGATCTTCTCGAAAAGACCGCAACTCCAGACGTCAGAGTAGAAAAGTCTAAAGAAGAAGCACAACCAGGTAATACCGCCCAGACACATTTCGTGAGGGAGATTTCCAGAGTTGGCCCAATGTCTTCGGCTCAATCTTGGCTCTGGTTCCTCACTCGATATCTAGATGACCCAACCACATGCAATATCGTGGTCTAATACGTCATCGGGGGCCAACTCGATGTCCCAGGCTTCGCAAAGCAATCGAGAGGGTCGTGGCCCACCACCCCAGCCTGCGGACTTGCTTCCATGTCGACGACGAGACCGGTGAATCCACCCAGGGGCTTTTGCGCCCCCCATCTCCTTCATCTTATCTCAAATATCTTCACGCAGCGAGTCGTGAGGATATCCAACGTGAGTTTGCCGCCTTGCGAAATCACGAATGGGATCTCGCCTACGGAGAGACGTTTACCGCCACTTTGCTCTCCACAGAGAACAAGAATGAACATTTTATCTATCATCTTTGGCTATCATCACATCGTCATCGACGGCGTGAGCTGGTACGTTATCCTACGCGATCTCGAGCGAGCGTATATCTCGCAGCCGTTGAGTCGACAGAGGAAACTGTACATGGACGTCGCGGTCCAGCAGAAACAGGCGTTAGAATCCGGGGCTTTCGACAAGGAGATCGCTTTCTGGAAAACTGTGCATGCCGAACTACCCGATGTGTTGCCGCTACTTCCCTTCGCCTCTGCTCGCCGCCGGCGGCCACTTCGACGATATGAAAGCCACACGATTACAAGAGCCATAGACAGCCACCTCGTCGCCAAGATCAAGGAAGCTAGCAAGGCTCTGCGGGCGACGCTCCTGAACTTCTACATTGCAGCCGTACAGGTGCTTTTCCCTAAGTTGCTTGACCTCAACGACCTGTGCATCGGCGTCACAGATGCTAGTCGCCCTGTTGATGATCTTGCTGACATGGTTGGCTTCTTTCTCAACATACTCCCGCTGCGCTTTAAGCTAAACCGGCATGGTTCTTTCGCAGACTTGGTCCAACACACATCCAGACACGTCCTTGAAGGTCGCAGCAACGGGCACCTCCCGATCGACGTGATCCTAGATCATCTCAAGGTGCCGCGAGATGTGTCATCCAGCCCGCTTTTTCAGGTCACGTTCAACTACCGCGTGGGCGCCGTGGCTGGGGTTGGCCTGGGAGACGACTGCCGTCTGTCAGTCGACGCCTACCGTGACGCCGAGGGCCCGTTCGATTTGGGCTTTGGCGTCTACGAAGCGGGAGATGATTCGTGCGGCCTACAGTTCATTGCCCAAAATTGCCTATACGACAGAGACGCAGCCGAATTCGTCATGGATGCTTATTCCAATCTGCTTGAAGTGCTGTCCTCGGATACATCGCTGATGCTAGAGCAGTATGGTATATATGACGAAGCTGCAGCTGTGCAGAAGAGAATCACTGTGGGAAAGGGACCGCGTCAGAAGTGGGATCGGCCTGACACACTTTCGAAAAAGGTGGATGCTATTATCAAGCGCCACAGAGATAGCGTGGCTATAATTGAACACCGAGGAGCCCTTACCTATGGCGAACTCGAGGACAGAATCCTTCTAGTGGCTTCAATGATCGAGAAAGAGGAATTAGTCAAAGGGACGGTTGTAGCAGTACTCTGTCAGCCTTCAGCCGATCTCGTTGTCTCCATGCTGACAATACTGCGGATGGGTCATGATACGTAACGCTTCATACGAATCTCCCCAAAGAATTCCATGCTGCTATCGTGGCCAACTGCAAGCCTGGCATCCTATTGTGCCATGAAGAGACTCTGGAATTGGCACTGTCGCTGACGAGGGATCTTTCCATCATCAACCTTTCCACCCTCTCAACCAAAGTTTTAGCAACCGACAGTAGTCTTCAAGATGATCTATCTGATCTAACTAGCGCAGCCTTTCTCTTTTACACCAGCTGCTCGACCGGGAAGCCCAAGGGCATCCAGCTCAACAATTTCGGGTTCCCGAACCACCTCGCACTGAAAACGTCTGAACTCTCGCTGCAACGTGAGACGGTCCTGCAGCAAAGCTCGTTCGGCTTCGACATGTCCTTGACTCAGACGTTCTGCGCTCTTGCTAACGGCGGTTCGCTTGTCATCGTACCAAAAGCCTCTCGGGGTGATCCCATTGCGCTCTCCAAGCTGATGCTCGAGAATGACGTGACCTTCACCATCGCTACCCCATCTGAGTACGCGATGCTGCTGCGATATGGACAGTCATGGTTGCGCAAATGCACAGGCTGGAAGCACGCATGCATGGGCGGTGAAGCGGTGACGCGGCAGATTGTCCAGGCGTTCTCCGAGCTGGAGAACCCTAATATCCAGCTGACAAATTGCTATGGGCCGACCGAGACGTCTCTTGCTGTGTCGTTTGACGGGCACTTGGAACGTTCAGCTGGAGAATTCACAGAGCATGCATGCATCGGAAATGTTCTGCTGAACTACTCGGTGTACATTCTCGATGAGGTCTCCTCACAGCCTGTACCACTGAGCTATCCGGGAGAGATTTGCGTAGGCGGTGCAGGCCTCGCGCTGGGCTATCTGAAATTACCTGATCTCTCAACAACCAAATTCGTGCATGATCCATTTGCAGTCGCAGAGGATGTGGCACGGGTTGGGCACGCATGTTCAAGACTAGCGACCGAGCACCACTACGAGCGAACGGATCCTTGATCTTTATGGGAAGGAAAGAGGGTGACAGCATGTGCTTGCGGATCGACTTGGACGACGTGGCCAATACTATGGTGCATGCAGCCAGCGACGTGGTGGCCGAGGCCGTTGTCACGGTTCGCGGAGAAGACGAAGCGCAAATGCTAGTCGCTCATGTTGTGCTACGTCCTGGAGTAGGGAGATTACAGAAAGTGGCGCAGGGCTTGCCTCCGCCCGTTTACATGCGCCCTTCGCTTGTCGTGGCGGTGGATGGTTTCCCGCACACGCCGAACGGAAAGGTCGATCGGCCATTGAAGCCATCGAGCTTCCAACTTTGGAGCAACAGCGTAGATGGAGTAGCGAGAAGATGGAAATTACACCTAAGCCAAAAGTCCTCGCACCATAATGTCAAAAGTCGTCACTACGTTTTATTCATGACCACTCTCTCAATCTCTCGTATCCTTTCTAGGCGCGAGAGTCTTACGAGGATGGGGTCTGGTTTCTCTTCGCCCTCTAGAAAAATGAAGCGGACCCAATGCCGGAAAATAATTCGTCCCAATTTATATCCTCAAGGTATACTGTATTGTCCAGACTCTGAGCGGGCTGGCTGCTCGCGGCAGACAGTTGGTCCGAGAAATGACCTGTAGAGCCACTTGATATGATCGACAGCCAATTAGACCTCGGGTGCGCATACTGCGATTCAGTATTCATAACAGGAGCAGCGGCAGCAGCAGCAGACGCGCCTCCCTGCTGCACCGGCACCGGCACCTGCGAGATCTGTTGCTGCTGCTGGGCACGATGCTTAGCCAGAATCTGCATCAGTGACTCATGCAGGTTCGCCGCCGCTAGCGAGTAGCTTTTTGCATCCTCGATTATGCGCAACGCTTCAGCTACATCGCCATGAAGGATCTCATCCCGCAGCGAGCTGGGCCAGTTGACACATGCGTCCATCAGTAACACGATGCCGGCCATGGAGACACTGTGTACGATGGCCGCCAGGCGCAGCCGGACCCGCACGAAGGGATGCTGCGACCGCAAAAGCTGTGCCTCAGCGCGGATAATCTGTCGCGCTGATTCGAGGCAGGTATGCCGCGAGGATGCGTAAGCCGGGTTGTTATTGGGCCCGGATGTGACATAGGCAAGATGCAGCTTGCATCGCTGTGTGTACATCAACGAGTTCAACATGTAGGCCTGGATGAGGGTGCCGCTTGCTTTGTTGCGGTCAGGACTGCCCTTGTAGCTGTCTAGCTGAAGGAAAGGTGGGATGTTATGGATCATCCGGTCTAGCTCAACGTCCATGGCCATGATGTGGGCGTAGTAGCTCGGCCGGCCGGAGCTGGTGGCGGCCATGAGGTTGTAGTCGACGACGCTACGTGAAATCTCAGCTAGACGGACACGCTGGAGGAAGTACGACATGTCGGTCGGTTGGGACATAGGCAGGTCCGACTCGAGCCCATTTCCAAGCGGATCCACGTCGTTGATGTTGCGCGGCTTGTTGACCATCATGTGAAGCGGGTGGGTCTCGTACACGCCTTCTCTGGGACCGCCATATCTCGCTGCCAACAGCCTAGATAATGCTGTTAGCAAGCTCTACTAGCCATGGCAGAAGCAGTGAGGGAAAAACAAACCAGTCAGTAGCGACCAAGTACCACCAAACACGACGACCCATCTCGGCCTCGAGGGTGTTGGCGGCAACGGCGTTGGACTCGCGGTCAATCCAATGAAGACCTAGCTCACGACCTAGCAACAAAGCGGTGGATATCAGGGACCGGTATCGCAGCGAGACACCTTCCAGATTGCAGACGACGAAGGACAGAATGATGAGGCCCTGGATGGTTTCTAGGGCAAGCGCCGCACCGTTTTGCGTGGCATTGAGCACGGTGTGCGTCGCCTTGATCCACATGGGCGTCTGCGCATGGGCTTGAGCCGATGACCAGAACAGAGAGTGCTCACTGTCAATATCATCGCGCGGCGCCCAGACGTGTGTGGCATTGGCAATAATGCTGAGAAGCAGGATGAGGCTACCAGGCTTGACAGGCTCCTGGCCGTCGATCTGCCGGTAGGCGTCGTCAATGGCGGCCGGCAATGAAGGAGTGTGCACGACATGCTGAATGTAACTAAGGTCGGTGACGTAACAATCGAGAAGCATCTTGGCCTCAGCATGGCGTGGCAGCCACACACATGGCGTTGGCTTGCCCAGCCGCGAGGTGTAAGTGGGTATTTGCGAGATGGCCCGGATGCGCTCGACCTTGAAGACAATGTCGTCGTCATAAATGGGTTCGTGGGAGCTCTGGCCCATAGACACGCGCTGGAGGTGGGCCGCCACCTCGGAGTGTGTTATAGGTAGTCCAGTTGAAGGCGATGGGGAAACCTCGGCCTCGCTGCCATGAGAAACCTCGGGCTCGCCGCCATGAGAAACCTCGGGCTCGCCGCCATGAGAAACCTCGGGCTCGCCGCCATGACTGTCACGCCGCTGAGGGCTTGCAGGTGCGGTGCTCTGGACAACGCGACTCTCCAACTGTTGTGTTAGCCTCCGCAACACCCCTATCTGAGCCAAGAAGTCTTCCTGATTAAACTGATGCTGGCCCTGACGCTGCTCCTGCGGACTGTCCACTGCAGAGCCGGGGATGCTCCGGCCGCGGCCTGTGGAAGCCGCAGATGCTGGTAAGCGACACTGCACGTTACGCTCCGTGCAGTACCCGCAGGGTAGTGGCAAATTACAGCGACGCTTGCGTGTGCGGCACAATTCGCACGACGTGTATGGTCTCCGGCGGCGAGGCGGCATGGCGTGGTGTGCTGCTCCGTGGGAATGGAATGGAGAATGGAGATGTATCGGGAAGAAAACCGCCGTGGGTGTTTCCATGGAGTATCGCTACCCCGCCCCGGCCCGGAGACACTAAAGCCCCGCTCCGCTTCCGCGGGAGTTCCGTTCCGCGGAGGCGGCCTTTGTAGCTCCCACGGTATTAGCTCCTCCTCCCCCTTTGATTATTTGTTCCTTAGATTTTTGAGCTTGTCTAGCACTTTCTAAGCTCCGATGATATAATAGCGACAAGTGGCTCGCAGTAGCAGACAACACCACTAGCACGGTCCCTCAAACACCAACACCAACACCACCACCACCACAACGTCTCGCCACAAATTCGTCTGCCATGGGTGCCACGAAGAAAGCGGAAGCCCTAGACACCAAATTACATGGCACGGAAACACGAATCGGTGATTCTATGCCAGAGACTTCCTCTGCTAAAACCCATGTGGAAACAGCCTCCGTTGCGGAGGAAGCGGCGGAACAGGTTCCCAATGTGGCCGACTTTAGCGGACCGAACGACCCAGAGAATCCGATGACTTGGTCCTCAGCCACGAAGACAGTAGCAATTGTCATTGTAACCACCATGACGCTACTCTCGTACGTAACATTTACATATCTATTCTTGACTCCAGTTCGAACTGAAGACTGACTCGTCTCCTATGCAGGCCCATCGCCTCAACCATCAACTCCTCTGCAACGTTGGACATCTTGGCCCACTTAAACTCCAACAACGAGACGCTTGGATCCTTCGTGACCACCGTCTTCTTGTTGGGCTACACCTTTGGGCCCATCCTGATTGCGCCGCTGTCCGAGTTATATGGAAGAGCAATTCTGTACAAGATATACATGATCTTCTTCGTCGTCTTCAATATGGCCTGCGCTGTTGTAAACAGTCTGGGCTCGCTGATCGTCTTCCGATTACTCGCTGGCATCATGGGTTCCTGTCCCGTCACACTCGGGACCGGCTCCATCACCGACATGGTCCCCAGCAAGAAGCAAGCAGGCGCCATGGGAGCGTACGTGATTGGCGCTGTGTTGGGGCCGTTAATCGGACCCGTCGCCGGCGGCTTCCTGGCACCAGCGGCGGGATGGCGCTGGACCTTCTGACTGATGGCAGTAGCCTCTGGAGTCATGACGGTAGTGGCCATCCTGTTTGTGCGTGAATTATATCCCTACGTGCTTTTCGAGCGTAAGGCAAAGCGGTTGCGCGAGCAGACGGGCAATCCGAACCTGCGGTCAGCCCTGGATACGGGCAAGACGCCGCGCGACCTATTCGCCTTTTCCATCCTACGTCCACTGAAGATGCTCCTCTCCCCCATTATCTTTTTACTATCGCTCTACGCCGCCGTTGTGCTTCACCATCTTCGAAGCGGTCTTTGGTGGCCAGTACGGCTTTAACAGCGGCGAGTCTGGCCTAGCCACTCTGGGTCTGGGTGTTGGCTCCGTCCTGGGCACCTCCGCCTGCGGTATCGCTGCAGAGAAAATCTCCAAACGTTTGACCAAGAAGAACGGCGGTGATCCGAAGCACGAATACCGGCTGCCTCCAATGGTTGTTGGTGCGTTTTGCACGCCCATCGGGCTGTTCTGGTACGGATGGTCGACAGAGGCGAAGACATATTGGATCGTGCCCATTCTCGGAACTGTATTCATCGGTATGGGTATGGTCTTTACATATGTGAGTGACCTTTTTGGTGTGCCTCCTACTCATGATGAACTTGTTTCGGCTAACAGCAACTCCAGATGGCTAGTGCCATGTACCTCGTCGACGCATACACTGTCCATGCAGCCTCGGTGACGGCTGCAAGCACCATTTTCCGTTGCCTGCTGGGAGCCCTGTTGCCTCTGGCCGGCCCCGCCATGTACGAGGCTCTGGGATTAGACTGGGGTAATTCGCTCCTGGGATTCATTCCCATCGCCTTTATTCCACTTCCTTTCATCTTCTATCTTTACGGTCAGCGGATTCGCGAGACCGAGCTCTTTAAGGTGGAGTACTGAACGACAAGTCCTGGCCTGTTTTCCCTCGTTCATCTTGTTTGGGGAGATAAATGAAAAGGAGCTATCCGGCTTGGGAACAGTAACGTTCTCAGGATAGAATTGACCAAGTATGATCATACCGCTAGGAGTCAATACCCGACTGCTCAGCCAAAAAATAGATAATGTAATCATAATGCTGTACGATAAGTTGTCTGTGTGACAACGCATCTAACTTCTTTATACTGCACCCTTGCGGCGAACGATCTGACGTGCATCTAAGTCGGATTCCTCGTGAAGAGTAGTTAAAATGCAGAGGGGTGTTGCCTTTTGGTCCTTTGAGCTTGGTAAGAGAATTCACTGGGGGGTCTATATGAAAAGAAAAAGAATAATCCGTCCAACCTCACGTATACGCGACAATTCTAGCCCAGCTCCGTAATATGGTCTAGAGTATTTGTGTCAGACTATTTTCACATCCATAACTGTAGTGCCTAGACGTACCTAAGGCCTAGAGCCCTTACTCGCCTTTGCATCAACTCGGGTCACGAAGCATGTACCCGCCGGTAGAGTTAGCCTGCAGGATGATCAGAGCACGACAACGGCCTTCACTTCATTTACCTTTCTATCTGGGCCTATATATTGGCTTGATGGGTACATGGCGAGTATACTAACAAGTGTAGTACAGTACAAAGTGCAACAAGTCCAACATAGATGAAGAGACGTAGCGGGCGTGATAATCCGAAAATGCCAATGCGGGTGAACGGGTGTGCTATCCACCCCCCAAAGTTACACACAAAATGAATGAATCCCGTCCAGTCTATCTGAAGATAGCCTTGACGTGCCCGTTCCCCGATTTAGTGGGTGGGACAAACATGTCGCCCGCGATCTCGATATCCCTCGGGCTGGTTCCGGCATTCAGCAACTGCAGGCGCGGGCCCTCATCAGTCGCGGCAACGCGACCGAAGATGGCCCCCAGCGCCATGTAGAGTTCCGCTTTTGCAAGGTTGATGCCCAGACACTGGCGAGCGCCCTTGAAAAGGATACTAGATAGCGATCCAGCCGCGGATTGTCGAGCCATCGCTCAGGGCGGAATTGGTCTGGCTGGGGGAACAACTGCGGATTGCGGTGGATCAGCACCGCTTCCATCGAAACTTTCGTTCCGGGTGGGATTTTTAGGCCCGTGATTCCGGGCCCCTCGAGCACCTGGTTATGAGCCACGCGGGGGAGCCTCGATGTCACTCCATACGAGAGCCGAAGCGACTCCTTGATGCATGCCGAGAGGTAGTGAAGCTGCTCCAGGTCGCTGAGGTTGAGACTGCCCTTGGCGGCCATCGCGGCCCGCACCTCATCTTCCAGATACTGACGGATATCTTCGTTGAGGATGATATACGTCAGTGCGACCACTAGTGTCCAAGCTGTTGTTTCGGTTCCAGCACCCACCACCACCATCCCTTCCTGCCACAAGCGGTCGAGCTTCTTCTCTGATGTGGGCATGTTCGAATTAAGCATGTGATGGAAGATGGTGTGCTGCGAGCTTTTCTCGTTTGATCGGTTCCTGTCGCCCTGGATGTCCCGGATTTGGTCTTTGATTTTCTGGAGATACGAGTTAGCTAGCGAGAAGGCCGAGAGATAACATCGAGATGCTTACATCTTGGAACTCAACGACCTTCCCAAGCCTAGTGCATGAACCATTAGCCGGTCATCCAGGGATAAAAGTAGAATGTATCACCGACCCTGGAATAGCAAGCTTAGCAAGCCAAACCGGCACCGACTGGAGCAGCCTCAGTATCCAGTTCATATGCAGTGTCCAGTGGCACAGATCGCCCGCCGCTGCAAAGGCCTCTAAGAAGATAAAATCGAAATCGGAGTGCGCAAGGCGGTGGTCGCTTCTGGCAAAGGCATACTCCATAATAACGTCTGTCTACAGTCAATATTTGCGTCACTCATGCTGCATGCGGTTTTCAGCTTTACGGACCATTGGTGAAAGCAGTAAACGTCTCAAATACGGGAATTGGCTGTCTCAAAAGCCCCAATCCCCCCATGCGCTCCACCATCTCGTCTACCTTGCCCTGAATGACCGGCTTGGGTCTGTACACGCTGGCTTTGGAGAAGAAGGGACTCAAACTCGCCCTCCTCATCCGATGGAGATCGTGGTGCACGGCTGCCAGCATCGAGTCTGGCGCCCCAATCTGGCACGCGTTCCGCAATACGTTGTCGCGACACTCCTGACCTCAGCATAGAGCACGACGTGGAAATCGGGATCCGAGATGTGGATTTCATCCGGCCTGATGTGCACCACTGGCCCCTGTTGCCGCATGTTAGTTCTCCCATCAAGTTCTATCTCCGCACTGCAACAGGTGTTCCTACGTATTTTTCATACATCTCTTCCACGTCCCATACATATTGTCCTCCGCGGATAGCATCATAGTAGGACTCATACCTAAAAGCACCTTTAATCACAGGCTCCGAACATGTCCTGAAGAACTATTACTTACAAGCTCGTGACAGCGGCGATCTTGGGACCGGGAAAACGCGCGATGGACTGAGGTAGAGCCGGTAGATCGCCAGTCCCGTGAGGTATACCAAGGCTGCAGTCGGCGGGACGGTGACAGCGAGAGAGGCGGAAAAGGGCCGATCGTTCATTTTGCGTTACCTGGTCGCAGGACAACTAGTTCACCCGACAGCTCGGGACGCCGTCTTGTTTAAATTAACCATGTGCAGGCTTCAGGGGTGCAATGTCCTAGCTCCTCCAAACTCCACGGGATTCCGCAAAATCCCCGCGGAAGGAATGTTGCAATATCCGCCAAGATGGCGCCTTATCATGAGTTCGGCGTAATCATCGGGACACTGCCCTTCGGAGTGATGGATTATCCCCTCATCTGAACGAGCTTACCCATAGTCACCGAGCGGCGAAGAGGATAGTGCACAGGCGTCTTTCGTGGCGTTGGCAGGTTGCCTCAGGCAAACAACCATTTATTCCAGTTGTTTGCCTTTAGCGCACTTTGGCAAGGTCTTCTAACACATTTCCTCAGCTCGTCGGCCGATACTCCATCATCAGTCGCGCATAGTTCAATCATTTGATCAACGAGTTGCCGTTGAGCATAATGTCTTCGTCGGAGCGCGCCAAATTAATCAGCAAAGCACTCGGTTTCTTTCTTCCCTACGATGGGGTAGCAAGAGGCGCGCCAGTGGGCGTCTTCACACGCATTCAGGATGCGGCTGTCGGGCTCACGGAAAGCCAGGTACTGCTCGCGTCGGGGTAGAAAATTGACTACGCCTACCTCGCCATCGCAACGGGCTCATCGCAGCCGCTCCCCGTAAAAGTCTCGGCCACGGAGCGAGAGGATGCGTGCCATGAGTTGCAAAGGGTGCAGGAGACCATCAAAGCGAGTCAGAAAATTGCCATCGTTGGTGGTGGAGCTGTGGGTGTCGAGCTTGCTAGCGATATTAAGGATTTCTATCCGGACAAGGACGTCACGCTGATCCATTCGCGCGGCCAACTCATGAGCCACTTTGGCAAGCGATTGCAGGACTACGCGCTGAAAACGCTTCAGGATGAGCCTAAGGTCCGAGTTTTGTTGAACGAACGGCCCAAGATGCCCGCTGGAGGAAATATGGTTAGATCAGCGACTTTGACCTTCTCTGACTCGCATGAAGAACAGTTTGATCTCATTGTAAGTGTTGCACGTTGCCACTTGGTTGGCATACTCCTTTTCCTCTTCTACCATTGCTCGTTCTGACCGAGATATTAGATCGGTTGCACGGGACACCCAACTCATCAATCCTGGCGTCTCTGCTACCCGGCGCCAACTCAGAAACAACGTCCCGCATTGTTGTTCGACCAACGCTCGAGGTGCTCGCAATCGACAAACCCAACTTCGATATCCCCAGCTTTGCTTTCGGCGATGTCGCTGACCATGGCGGGCCCCGCATGGCCCGAGCGGGCTGGCTCCAGGCCGGCGTGGTATTGGAGAACATTCTGGCGATGATTCACGGGCAGAGGCCTTCGCGGATGTACAAGCCTAACGTCTTTCTCGAAGGAGCCATAAAGTTGACACTGGGCAAGACGCACACCGTCAAGTATGGTATGGATGATGACGGTTCAGATGTCATGTTCCCCTTGAGGAATGGGCGGCTAGATCTGGAAATCGAACGAGCGTGGGGGGCGTTTGGGGCTGATTTCAAGAAGGAAGGTGGACTTGCCATGGAGAGAATGAGGGAAGCTGTCAGTAGCGGTGCTGAAGAGAGGTAATAAGTGCCGTTTAAGTCCCCAAAATGGGGCAGAGTGTACGCCGTAGGACTTTTGGGCCTTGCAAGAATGCACTCTTGATGGCTGGAGAAAATGTACTAATGGTAATCACATTAGGAATACCTGAATCCATAGTGACTTAATATTGAGAAGTACAATTCCATATGTGCCTTCGAACTGCTAGACTCAACGGGTCTGTAAAGCGCAGTGCTTGCTGTTGAAGTGAGACTAAACCATTAAGTCTAATCCACTCCTCCAAAACCCATTCCATCACAGCTGCACAATTTCCCACGGTCTGAATACATGCCTTTAGCACGAACCTAGGATCTGCCTTCTTGAACAGGGCTATCCACTCTCCTCTCGTTCTCTCGAACGCATTGAGCACCGCTAACATCTGCAAGTCAATTCCAACATTGAGCCTCGTAATGGCACCCGTCGGACCCAAACCAGCCTCATACACCTCATTCTTGCCACTAATCGCTTTTCCATTCACGGACGCATCAGGCGGAGGGTCGCCTGCGTCCATGACAATGTCTCGCGTGACAATCCGGCTCTTCTTTGGGTCCATGGCTTCGATAATGCGACGCAGGAACGTGATGGCCCTGTCATCAGGCTCTTTGTGCAGTAGGGTACCCTGATAAAGTAGACGTCAGCGCCCTTGACGGGCTGCTCGGCGTATCTGTCGTGCGGCATGATCCTGACGCGGTCAGTGCCCTTAAGCTCGGCCGGCAGCTTTTCTTGGAACTGCTTCTCCAACCACGGCTGGTCCTTCTCCTGAACGATGAAGGCAAGGTCGGGGCATGCCAACGCAATCGTCATGGAGAGGTGGCCAGTTACGCCGCTCATCTGGTTTCGAGAGTTAGTGCCATTCTCGGTGCGGATATACCACCCCCTTAACGGTATTTGAACTCACATCGACAACGGTCACGTTGCCAAGCTTGTGCCAGTCAAAAACCCTCAGCAGACCTGTGCCCTTGACTGCGCCCCCGGTTCCGGAATACTGATAAACGCTTTACCCTTCACACCGTTCCACTCCCTGGTCGCCTTCCTCCATGAGTTGAATGAATGACTTCTCCTCACCAGGCTTTACGTTGAGATTCGGCCCCGTGCGTCTAGGGTCCTTGGAATCTCCCCATTTCTTCGTCCCCTCCACAAACTTGTTCGCGTACCACGGCTGGACCTCTTCGACGTTGTGCAGGACCCAGGCCCAGGCCAGCGGATCGTTGATTGCTAAGGCCGAGTTGCTCGTGTGCGCTACAAAGCCCGGCTTTGGCTCGCAGAAGTAGTGCTGCGTATACGCCATGTTCATCACCCGGCCGAGACGGTGCTCTGCGGCACCAAACTTTTTGGAAAGCTCTGCCTATGGGATGGATCCATCTCGCGGCACCGCATCGAAGATGTTGAAGCTGACCAGGAAGTGGAGAGTCATATCATCGTATTTGTTCTGGTCAGCTTGTTAGTTGCTATGCTCATCCCCAGTGGACAATTGACAACGATGACAATATCTAGAACTCACGTTCATGCAATGCCATCTCAAGTGGTCGGCGGAGCCAATGGCAAGGTTAGCCAGGGACGAGGCCGTCTCGATCAGCCTGAGCCAGGCTCGCTGCACATTGGCATCGAGTGGCAATTTCGAAGGGCTTTCTACCGCAAAGGAGGGTTGCGGGAGATTGTGCTGCTTCAGATAGTTACCGATAACCTCGACTTGGGATTGAATGTTCGAGGCTAGCTCCGAAAAGGTCACCATGATACCGGTTCTAGGCGAGGCAAGCTGTGCCCAAACTAATTTGACTGGATTAGTAGAAGACGAAGAAAATACACTTGCAGCTATGCGTCTTTATACCGTCGCGATGTATTGGAAACAACACTTTTGAGGTTCCTCTTATCTTACATTCATCAGTAGAGGTGACCTTGAAGCTGCGGTCCGTCCTGTCGACAAGGGATTTGGTATCGATTGGGACACCGTCACGCACCAACATATTTTGGATGAGCAAAACCCCTGTCGCCATAAAAATCTTGATCCGGCGCTACAGAGGGGTTTCGGGGCACCGTATGTCCGACGGCGGACGGATGCGGTTAATGCTGACATGCAGATCTCCCCGTAACTCCCCGCAATTTCGTGGACAGGGGTCCTATCTCCGTCCTGAACTATCTTATGCAGAATAGTCCGGGACGATCCAGCAAGACCAGAAACACGCCTCACGGAATAGAAACCTGTCACACGGTGCGCTTGTAATAGACGTGGCTCACTATTTCCAAAACTGGTGTCGGTTCACACGAAGACACACTAGAAATAAAACCGATGTCGATTGAGACAGGTGTACAGTTTGTTCGAATATAAAGTCAGATCAGTTAGGCGCAATTCATCATGCTTAATCTAGATGTCTTGATTAATACATGCATATATATGAGTGGGTATGTCTTCTATCGGTTGAAGATCAGACTGAAATGTCTATCGATTGGATTCTCTGAGTTAATTTCTATTGCATTATATTCTGTTGCTTGGGATCTTGAACAGTGTCCTCCGGAACAATTTGCATGAGATTCCATTCAAGAGCGTGTGTCCAACCTGACCAACTTCGCCTGGCAACAAACGTTGCCCTCACCAAGGTATTGGTGTTCCGTCAACGTTGACAAATGTGTCAGAAGTAGTGGCAAGCGTGGCGCCATCAAGCTGGTCAATGTTAGCATCAACTAATCGTTGAATATGCCATGATTCGGCAGGAAAAACTTATGCATACGATGGAAAGCATGCTCGACACACTCTGTTCCACTGAGAGGCCTTCGATCGATACTCCCAGCTTTTCAGCAGCCGCTGTGCGATTCTCGGTGACAACGGAGCGAGAATGGATGGCAAATGCGATCAAGTCGGGATGTTCAATCTGAAGCCGGAGGATGAAGAAATTGGCTAGCATCTTAGAGGCGGTATAAGGATCGAGAGGAAAATGCGCAAAGGTCTTCATGCCGGCCATGGTCTCCGCTCTGGCCGAGTTGAGGAGGTAGATGGGCTTCTTGGACTTTTGAAGTAGCTGGCAGGTGGCCTGGAAGAGGCGGATGACACCGTAGGCATTGACGTCAACGTGTTCCTGAAGGTCGGCGAGCTTCATGGCCATCGCGTCGAAGATACTTGCCCCAGTCCTCGCGCACAGATTTGGCCATGAGGTTCTTTCCATAACTTCCGGGAAAAAGACGTCCCACAACTCTTCAACCTTATCCACGGCCAACTACCTTTTATACATCCAATGAATGAAGTCTAGCATACTAAGACCCGAAGCGGGATACGCGATAGCTTCAGGCTTTCTACGGTCAAAACGGGTCATATCAGGCTAGCTCATACAGCTACCGCTGGCTGCTACGCCTCATTCTGTTCTATATAAGCCGCTCTTATATAGAGCTTTTACAATCAACGCAGTCTTCACTTCTTATTTCCTCATAGTAGTTCATCCTGAGCCCTCACTATGACAGATCATGACGTTGTTCAACACCGGCACGTCGCTTTTCAACACACCGAAACAGCATACGAAAAAGTCAAGGAATCGATGGAAAGACAGCGTTGTTAGTTTGCGAAATGCAGCGGTTATATCAGGAGCCGCAGTTATGAATAGTTCTTTCTGCCGAGCAGTTGGACGCTGAAGGGTTCTTGGGTTTCGCGGGTCATGTGGCTGGCAAATGTTGGTTTCAATGCTGACCCAAAATTTCAGATGGAATGGAAATATTAAACGTACATGCCGGCATCGACTACAGCTGGAGCATCTAAAAAGAACGATAATGTGTGCCCGAGATTGAAATCCAATATGGGAATTCTTTAACGCGGGATGGGCGGAGTGCGGGAGCAATTGTGAATTTCCATAATCGCCAGGAGAGGAGGGAGACTGCAAAGAAGACGGACACGAGAAGGCCCCATCGCGTGGAGTAGTTCTCAAAAGCTTGAATGATCATTCTGGAAGTGTTGGAACGTAATGCAACAATGTGGACGCTACGAAAGGGTTCCGGGCTGATTCATAATAGCGAAGCGCAGCGATATCTAAGATGAATCAACTACGGCACAAGGCTGGAATGTGAAACGAAATAGGACCCAGCTTCGCTAACATGCATTGCAACATCACGGCACTCGCCACCGGAGATTAACGGATAACACACTGAAAAGGCTGCGCCGTATACACATATTTTTGGGGTTTAGTAAATTTACTGGGGAGGACGGAAGTAGGTCTCTATGTTTGCATTCTCACCTGCATAGCCCGAATACGAGTCAGATATGCGCCAAGGTTAAAGGTCCTTGACTATACTGTCTTACCGCATACACTAAGGTTTAGCAGGCATCTAGTAACCATCATCTTTAATAAAGGGTGCTGGGGCGCACAGACTGAACTAGCATGTAAGAACCCAAGTAAACATGTTCGCGTGACTCCGTTAGATGCCTTTCCTGCTAAGATACTGGGATGAATGTCTAATAAGGTCCTCGCCTTAGGGGCTAGATGTTCTGTCTCGGTCACGAAACTCTGACGCTCAACGCTCAATGCAGTATCCTTACAACATCCCCATTTATTTCCAAGCCCTACGTAGCACCCCCGCCGCCAATGCTGGCGTTCGGATGATCGCCACGCATGCGGCCCGCATTATTTTTATCGTCATCTCCGACTCGTTGGTTACTAGGACACTGCATGCCGTATATGGCCGCCGGGTCGGTAATCAACGCAACCGGTGCAGGCCTCATGATCACCTTCACCGCTTTCACTTCAACAGCCCTATCAACAACGTTTCTATTCGTCGTCGGCGTGGGGGCCGGGGTCGGGGGAAATTAGCCGCTCACAACAGTTCAGGCAGTGCTTCATGAAGACGATTTGCCAGTCGGAATGGGTTGAGTTTGTTTAGGCTGCAGTTGGGCAAACAACCTTTCTACCAACATCTTCGACATTTTGGAACGCAATGTGCTCACGGTAAGTATACCCCTGGCAAAAACCATCGCTGCGGGAGCTTCACATGCAAATCAAAGCATATACGGTGGGTATTCGGAATACAACGATGGTCGCGCTGGTGGCAATTTGTTTGGCTGGATTGTGCTGTGTTGGCATGGAATGGGTGAAGTTGAGGGTTAAGGAAGTAGCCGAGGTAAATGGGGCGGAACTGGGGATCCGTGCAATGAGCGTAAGATATACGTCGGCACTGAAATCTGCAAAGAGTATTGGGCACGATGTGTATCTAAAATAGGCAGGTAGTCGAATGGGGCAACGATTTCAGCACCCGACTCTGCGGGCACGATCCTTGTATGTCTCCCGATCCGCACATAGCGTTAAAAGGAATTTACGGTAGCACTGCCCTGTGCCACCACAGACACAGAAAGAACGGGAACTTAGCACTGCCTTGTGCCACACCTGCGGAAACCTATCAACTGACCAAGCCATTGAACGATCACATGAACGGCTAGAGGCCAAGAAGCCAGATTTTGCTGTCAGATGTACATGTGTGTGCTGATGCATTGCTGACCACCTCCTATATTTACCAACACCGATGTGCATTTCAATACATGTGCATGCATGGACATTGCGGTCCCTTGGTAGGGTGGTATGGGCGATAGCCATGCAGCCGGCTCCATTAGCCCCATCGTCGGCGTCCGAGGTTGGCGACAAGCGGGTGAGAACAGATAAGAATCGTGTGCCTACATTCTTCCTAAATATCGCTGAGCTACCCGATCGCTCTGAGTTCACTTGTCAGCTATCATCCCCAAAACTTGATTTATACATTACCATCATCACTCGGCTCCCATCACATCGCTGTCCATACACAAGCTTACTAGCTATCATTATGTCTGCCATATCCTCACCTTACGGCGGCGAGCCACGCATCTCCCCTCCCATCGTTAAGCACCCCGTTTTTGTTGTGAGTTCCACCACATTGGCTCCCTCACGTCACCCATTTACTAAATAACGTAGGCCGTCATATGGAGCGGCACATCGACTGCCACTATTGCCCTCGCCTTCCGCTACTATGTGCGCTTCAAAACCTTCCGTCGTCTCCTCCCCGATGACTACCTGGCCGGCTTCGCCTGGATCGTGCTCCTTGCCACGGCCATTCTGTGGTAAGTCATCGTGCCCGACCTGTACGAATTGATGGAGGTCACAGCCGGGGTGCGGATACCAAGCGCGAATTTTGTTGCCAATGCCGAGCGGTACATGAAAGGCTCTCTCGCCGTCCTATTTCTGTTTTACGTCGGCTTATGGACGATTAAAATGAGCTTTCTGGTGTTCTTTTACCGACTAGGAAATCAGATCACATATTATCGTGTGAGCTGGTGGATTGTCACTGTCATCACTGCGGCATCCGGCGCGGTGTGTGTAGGCACCATTCAGTACCATTGCTTAGTCGACCCGCTGGTGAAGGTTGCAGTCAAATGCTTGAGCGCGGATGCGATTAGGTTCCAGGACATCACGCTGAAAGTGAATTGTGCGTTGGATGTGTTTACGGATGCGTTGAGTATGTGACCCTTAATTCCTGGACGCCGAGCTGAGCTGACCAACGATATCAGTTATGCTGCTGCCAATCTCGATTCTTTGGAATGTTCGGATAAGCATGACTCGCCGGTTCGCCCTGGGTGGCGTCTTCTCGCTCGTTATTATTACGATGGCTATTGCAATTGTGCGTGTCACCGTTACCACCAACGGCAACAACGTCAGCAAGAGCAACAAGCAAGTTGAGTCGACATGGCGGTACACATGGCACTTTTTCGAGTCGTCAGTTGGTACGTTGTCAATTACTAGCGCCCATGCGATCCGCGCGTGTGCTGACTTCCTAGTTATCGTCGTCGCCTGCCTCGCCTCTTTTCTTGCCCTCTTCGCAAACAAAGAGCGCGCACGAGAAGCGGAGGAAGCCTTACAGCGCGAGCGCGAGGTCAAACGCAGCCCAGGCGTCAACTTACATGTCATGAAAGCCTGCGCGAAGCACTTTCAAGACTCGCTGTTTAACACGGCGAAGAGCTCAAACCAGACGAGAAGGCCAAGCATCGCTGACCGTGCATTGCGTAACGACAGCTGCGAGGGTCCTGCTCCGTCCGAGATGGGCATATATCCCACAGATGGTTTGCCAGTGCTGAATGTACATGACTTGGTCACGGTAACGGAGCCTGACAAGACGAGGACTTGAGGAGAGATACTAGCAAGCGTTTAAGGAGCTTGGACGGACTTAGAGTGTGTAGAGTAATGCGGGATTGATTAGCGCAGAACATAAACTGATATGGGTCTATTTCGGGCGGCGCCATGGGTGGGCAAATATATTTAATGAACTCCCCAAGCCTTCTGTTTTATGATGCATACTGGAACCTGGCTAAGAGTGGTTTGACTATACCCACCGACTGCTTATACCTTAGGCACGTGCCAAACGCCGTACGACCCAAAACTCTTTACAGGGTCACGCGCTTGGCAAAAAGCCCCGCCCTCTCAAACATTGCTGTAGGCATTACATTGGAACCCGTCTTAAGTGTCGGAACCTGGACTTGGAAAGGACCTGTAGTTTTGTGCCGAATATACACTCTACTGTATCATTCTTAGGTACAATTGTGTTCAAAATGAATAGTTCTATTCTTTGCTTAACCTTGGTGAGGAGATTATGTTTCGGTGGGTAAGGTATTTACCGACTACCTAAGTGTGGGACGACTTCAGGCAAGTCTGACTGCCTAGACGTATGCAGGTGTGGGGGTTATTTCACTATTGTGTTACCGCACAGCCCCTCCACTAATATGTTTCACCGGAGTGCAGCACGAATGACAATTTCCATACCGCTTCGGTCTCCGTACAGAAGCGTTGGGGTGATCTATCTGTGGTCAGCGAGCTCGGATGCTGCATCTTAGCGTAGCTCCCATTTCCAGCAACATCGGCTACTTCATAAGACCCTCGAGTCAGAATGTCGAAGGCACAGTTTCTCCGCTTCTCATGCCATCACACTACTCTTTCCACGAAGACTCAAACCGCGAATTATCCCCATAACTACCCGCGCCGCTTCAAAATGACGCGCCCTGGCAGCAATGTCTCGCCATTAGCGCGTGAGTCACCGTTTACAGTTGGCTTCGAGGTCGTCATTGTTGGTGCTTCCGCTATGTGGCTCGTTGTGAGCACGGTATCGGGCTTGCAGTCAGATTCGATCAGCGGTTAGTAGTACCGTCGTATGCCGCAGATATGTTGGCAGCTAAGCTAATTTGGAAAGTGCTATGTGTGCTCCTTCTGGCTGGCGTTTGGCTAAGGCGGAGAAGGGGCAAGGTTGTTGAGTTGTGAGGTGCAGGATCCCGCGCTGCATGCAGCTGGTAATAACGGCGAAAGATCTTGAACATGGCCAAGTAATATATGATTGTCTGTGCGTTTTGTTGAGATGCTGGCTTCATATTTCGTGTAAGGAGGGATGGTGTACTAGTGGCCACAGCCCCAGGGAGAGTGCATAGTCCAATGAATCACAACATATGCGGCGTAAGAACATTTGGAAGGTCGTGAGTTGAGGCGATGCACGAGCCTAAAGCTGCGCCGGCACCGACCCGACGGAACGGTGACGGGAAGGGCGCCCATCGCTTGGCATTGAGCGCACTGTCAGATGCACATGGCTCTCCGTCTACATTAATTAAGTTAGCTCACGTGGCGCTCTGCCTAGCCCAACTACGCCGCCTTGCTGAGCCGCACCACTGGAATGGCCCACGCGCTCAACACATCCTCTCGTTCACACCCACACTTTCATACTTTCATTCCTACTGCTTCCCTTGCCTATAGCACCATGATCGCGACTATTCTGATAACACTGCTGGCCCTTCCAGGCCTGCTCTTTATCTGGTCAGCATTATCGCTCCAAGCCAACAAGGCAAAAGCGGAGACGACGGGCCTACCATTGCTGGTGCGGTGGGTTGCGCCTACAAATCCCTTCTGGATGATGTTTGGTAGCTCCATCACGCTCAAATGTCGGGCCCTCAACATCGGAACCAAGCACTTCCGCCGCTTCTATATCTTTGGATGGGAGGCCAATGAGCGACATGTCGTGCACCAAGAGTTAGGTCCTGCCTTCATGCTGGTCTCCCCTGGAGGCAATTGGCTCTGCGTCAGCGACGCGTCTGTCTTCACCGAGGTCCTCCATCGCCGCACTGATTTCCGGCGCAACATGGAGCAATTTGCGGTGCTGAACGTGTACGGCAAGAACCTGTCCACAGCTGACGACGAGGAGTGGCAGAAGCATCGCAAAGTCACTGCCATTACCTTTACTGAGAAGAACAACGAGCTGGTATGGCAACAATCTCTGTCACAGGCACGAGGCATGCTCAAGTACTGGCTTGGGCGCCAACCTGTCAACACCATCGCCGATGATACCAAGGTTTTCACGCTCAATGTCCTGGCTGCAGCTATCTTCAACAAGTCATATCCCTTCGAAGGCGCTGCCGAGTCGAAAGCACATGTCAACACCCAGGGCGACTCCTACCAGTACAGAGCCTCGCTCGGTAGGATTTTAGCCAACATCGTTCCTATCTTCATCTGCGGCGAGCAGGGTCTGAAAGCTTGGTGGACGCCGACTTCATGGAAGTCAGCTGGAGCGGCAGTTGCCATGTTTCGCTCCTACGTTACAAGATTAATTAACGAGGAGCGAGAAAACATGGACCGTGGGGTCCAGAACAATCAACATCTCGTTGCTGCGCTTGTTCGAGCTTGCGAAAGCGAAAACCTTGGAAATGGCCACTCGTTCCAGGGCAAAAGGAACATGACGCTTACTGAGGAGGAGATTGTCAGCAATTTATTCGTTTATGCTTTCGCCGGAAACGACACAACTGCCATATCGCTCAACCACCTCATTGTCGATCTGGCCGCGTTCCCTAAGACCCAGGAGTGGATTGCAGAGGAGATCCGTCACTACCTGCCTGAAGATGATATATCGCAGTGGGCCTACAAGACGTTTCCTCACTTAAAGCGGTGTCTCGCCGTTGTGGTATGCAAGCCCAAACATATCCTTTGCTACAGATGTTGATAGTTCACTAGATGGAGTCCCTCCGTTTCAATCACCCACTGGGACAGCTCGTAAAGCAAACCGGCAATTTCGCGCAGCCACTCAAGATCGGGTCTCGCAACATTACACTTCCGCCAGGCACTTCGATCCATCTAAGCCTAGCGGCAATGCACACGCACCCTCAATACTGGGGTGAAGATTCTTTGATGTGGAACCCCAACCGCTTCATCTCAACCCCTGATGGCGTTGAGAAGTCCTTCGAAAATGAGATCGTGGCGTCAGACACACAGGAACACTTCCTCCCTTGGGCAACCGGGCAGCGCGTGTGCCCGGGCAAAAAGTTTTCGCAGGTTGAGCTTGTGGCTACATTGGCGTTCCTCTTTCGAAACTACACCGTGCAGCCGCAGCCGCAGGATGGAGAAAGCATGGAACAGGCGCGTAAGCGGATCTTCAAAACTAGCATGGAGATTGAGCATCAGGGAAAGATTTTACATGAGATGAGGCACCCACAAACCATTGCTCTCGTTTGGACTAAACGCAAAAGCGATTAGCTTCGTAGAACGAAGGACCTAGGCACTGCGTGGCGCTCTCATTGATAGTCTTTTGAAGGCACTAGAAATTGGATCTGATAATGCTCATTCCAGCCAATGCTTGATCGTAAGAGCGCAAACCCAGAAGCTATCGGAGCTTCCTAACCGGGCCACAGACTTCTACGGATTCAATTCAACGGTTGCCGGGATAGTGACCTATGATTGGGCACTTTAGCGACCTGTGACTCAACTTTCACGTGCTGGGGCTGAGCAAAACCTTAGCCTCGTCACCAAGCTGAAAACTCCATCCATCAAGCATTGTGTCCCTAGAGTTCAATTGTCATCTCACGATTTTTCAGCATGGAGGCGCTTGCCGCCCTCGGCGTTGCTGGCAATACTGTGCAGTTCCTCGATTTCGCGACGAAGCTCTGCGTCACCTCCATTGAGATCTATCGAGGCGCGGACGGCGCCTCAGCTTCGAATGCCCAGGCGGAAGAGCTATTGAAAAGCTTCACTGAGACTATAGACGAGGTTTCATCCAATCTAGGACAGTATTGTGTTGCTCTGAGTGCTGCATCGAAGCAAGCTAGTGGAAGAGGCGAAGCCCGGATCAGCTCCATTATATCAGATTGTCAGGCCATAGCGGACGAGCTGTTGCGGCGATTCGACAAGCTGAAGTCGAGCGGTAAGCCCGGAAAATGGAAGAGCTTTGTTTCTGGGGTGAGATGTATGTGGAAGAAGCATGAACTGGATGAGCTGCAAGGGCGGCTCAAGAAGAATCGAGATGAATTGGAGTGGTGTATTCTCTTATCCTTGAGGTACTTGCTTTTCTTGATTCGCACTTCACGTCTCTTCATGTCCAACGCCAGTCTAGGGAAAGCTTGAATCTGCTTGCATCAAGGCAAGAAGATCAATTCCGGGACTTGCAATCTTCCGTGATTGCAAAACTGACGGAGGCGATTCGCGATCAAATATCGACCCTGCCGCGGTGGCCGTCATCTATGGAAAGAACACAACAACAACTACGGACTGATTCGATCGCTGTTACTACCTCGCGTTACAAGCAACCAGAAAAGTCAGCTCTGCGAAGGGTTGACGCTCTCATGAACGGTCATCCAGACTCTGACCCAGATTCCTTTGCCGACGAGTGTGCGACGGATTATGCCATCAAACTGGCCGAACTGGAAGAGCAGCAATGGAGAAGTCTTTGGTTCCCCGTGATAGACGATCGGGAAGAACAGATCACCATCGCAGAGCTAAAGACCTTCGACTGGATTTTGCAGGCACCTCAAGGCAAACAACCTACCTGGGAGAGCTTCATTGAATGGCTCGAGCATGGAGGTTCCATATACTGGGTCAACGGGAAGGCCGGATCGGGCAAGTCAACACTGATGAAATACCTCAAGAACCATTGTAAGGTCAAGGAAACACTCAAATCCTGGGCGGCTGGAACTCAGCTCATCACCGCAAGCTTCTTCTTTTGGTACAACGGCAACGCTCTACAGAAGACGCAGGAAGGCCTGCTCAGGTCGTTACTCTATCAAGCTCTCGAAAATCACCGCGAACTCATTCCCATAGTACTCTCGGAAGTAATCGGCGTGCCAATCATTGATCTCGCAAATCGTTGGACATTGCCCCGGTTGAAGTGCGCATTCAAGAAGTTGGTGGAGCAGAAAGAAGTGCCTTTGAAGATATGTTTGCTGGTTGACGGCTTGGATGAGTACGCTGGCGATCACTCCGAGATTGCAGAGGCCTTCCGATATGCTGCCGACTTTGATCACATCAAGGTCTGCGTTTCTAGTAGGCCCCTGCTCACATTTGACCGAGCCTTCAAGGATTTCCCAGGACTCATGTTGCAGAACCTGACATTCGACGACATCCAGGCCTATGTCAAGAGCAAGTTCAATGATGACGACAGGTTCAAAGAGCTAGAGGTTGAAGAACCAGAACTTGGGCCGAATCTCGCGCTCCAAGTGGTCAACAAGGCATCTGGGGTCTTCCTCTGGGTGAAGCTAGTCGTTCACTCCCTTTTGGAGGGGATCCAGAATTTCGATAGAGGCATTGACCTCGAGAGGCGACTAAATGAGCTTCCTGAGGACCTCACAGACCTATATTGGCATATGTTGGACCGAGTAAGACCAGTTTGGTACCTTGAAGAGGGCTTCAAATTACTACTTCTGGTCCACGCCGCCGTCATGCCTCTCGCGTTGCTGCAGCTCGCTTTTGCCGAAATTGAGACATCGTCAACAGAACATGGCGTCGAAAATATGTCCATCGAAAGGCAGAAAGCACTTTGCAAAAGCATGGCAGGTCGGATCAAGAGCCGATGCTTGGGTTTGCTCGAAGTTACGGACATTACTTGCATGGACGAGAGATATCGCCGGGTGCAATTCCTGCACAAGAGTGTAAAGGACTTCATTGACACGCCCAAGATGATGGGCAGAATCCAGGACTGCCTCTCAAAGAAAGAACAATTCATGCCGGAGATTGCCATTATCCAGGGTCTTTCAATCGAACTCAGGACAGTAAAGAGTCGGCTACGCAGGGGCCAGTTTTGCAAAGGGGACGGACTAACCCGCGAAGCTTGGTTTGATGAGGTACGTCCTATTGTGTTCGAAGCAATTCGCTACGCTGCCATCGCGGAATCGAAAACCCCTAAGTCTCGTAAAAGTTATAGTCCCCTAATTACAGAGGTCGAGGCCATGACTACTGATCTCTGGGACTCGGTTAATTTCAGGGCTCCTGAAGAAATCACCGGTCCAATGCATTGGTCTGTCGCACCACGAAAGCCTTGGGCCACGAGGCATCCCGTTTCTCCAGCCCCGCCAGATGCGGTTCAGATTAGCGAGCCAAATGAAGGCGCTGCAGGCACCGAGGCTCTTGCTGACGACACGACTGGCTCATCCGTTTCCTCCAAGGACGATACGTTCCTCACCACACCTCAGTGCTTTCCGGGAAAAGAGGATGATGACGAACGCCCAAGAAGACAATGGCCAGATACGAACATCGAGGACTCGCCATTCAAGTTCGCTGGAATCAATTCAATGACGAATTCCGGGTTCGAAATCCTCGTTCGCGGGTTGGGGCTAAAAGAGTATGCCAACGAAAGATATGGGATCCTTACGGACACTAAGACGAGCGATCAAACCTTCAAGATAGGCATAGACCCGGACGAAATTCTCTTGGGGAACAAGACGCGAGTGCGGAAGGCAAAGAGATCGTTCTGGAGCAAATTGAAGACCTTATGGTCACAGAAACGGCAGTGAAGCCGTGAGCAGGCTCGGTAATGCTGGAGACGTTGATTCTGGATTCATCAACTTTTAAGTCTATTACTGCACCTTACCATCTGCGATGGACATAGACCAAGAGCAAAGTTAGCAACAAGCCAGAAGGACTCATCTGGCTATGCCTATTCCGCTACATGCGGTAAGCCGCATTATCGCGAGGCTGCCCAAGCATCCCAGCAGCGGTGAAAATGAGCGTTATAATATCGACTGAGCTGCATAGGCTATAGCCAGTAGACGAACTTGGATACAGGGACTGAATGATATAAGATACGCCCAGCTTCGCATCTTCTTACACACCCTTTAGTTTGGACTAGGTAAAGAGGCGGTCTCGGGAGATTAGAGAAGCACGTCCATGCCCATGGCTATCAGCGGGACTATAAGTCAGAAAAGTGAGACCTAGAAAAGAATGGAACTTGATCACATCCCGTACATCTTTACTATCATAGCGTTCCAACGACTTCCTAATCCATACTCATGCATCCCTCTTCGTCATCCACTTCCGGGCTCGGACCTTCCATATCTTTGAAAGGAATTGCAAATCATTTTCGCCAATAACCTACCTTGTGAATTCTCTCTACACCTCCTATCTAGTCCACCACAATGGCCTTCTGATCGGCCCGTTTGATCCTCTCCCCATCCTCCTTGAGCAGCGCTTCCACCTCATTCTTGACACCCACACCCGGATGCACACTTCGACTCAATCTCCTCGTCGCCATCAGATCCGACGGCGGGAGGCCCAATCCACGCTCACGGATAAAATCATGGATCTTGCTAAGCCTCGCATACCAGTACCCATTCTCCACTGCGAACTTGACCCCCCGCGCAAGCAACCTCGCACCAGCTCCCACCGGCTAATTAACAACCCCATCCACCAAATCAACTAAGAAAGAGACGATTAGCTCTGCCTCTTGTCTACGGATAGGAGTAAGAGTCCAGCGTTCAGCCGTAAAGCATGTCGTCTGGAAAGTATGGCGAGCTATCCCCTTGGTGTGCTCCTCCTCAGGCATGATTTGATCAGCGGCCTGGGTCTACTTCAATACTGTGTTAGCGTGTTCAAAGCTAGGATAAAGAGTTGGCGCGTATAGTAAATGTACGCGGCGATATCTCGTGGTGCCTGTCCATTTTGCACTGTCTTGTAGAAGTAATCGTACCACTTTAGACGGTTCGGGAAGAGAGCAATCTCCGGCATGGAAATATTCATTTTGCCAAGCAGGCGGATATCCACGTCTCCTGGCCTCGTGCTTCGCTGCGGGCTCCCACAGCAGCTGGTTGTAGCCGGCTGGAGCGTCCTCCTCTTGCTCGCACGGAGGAGCCGGGAAGAATGACTGGAGCAGTTCTCTAGCGATATTGTCGTTTTCCGTGACAAAGTCTCCCTCTGGGCCAGCTTTCTTGATCGGTGGATATTACGTGGCCGCTATTCTAGTATTTAGGCAAAGGATGAAGGTAATAAGGCCGAATAACGGCGCTTCTAAGCCCCGATTAAAACTACTGGCTATCGATTGAGTAGCAGCCATCGCGTCGACAAATTCGCGGAATAACCCAAAAAGGTGACATAAAAAGGTATTTCGTCCCGAATACCTTGAAACGTAAGAATGTTGTTAATTGTAGTTATTACCTATAATTACCTGAGGCGTTACAGTATGACTGCAAGGGCAACGGCCCGAGCCTTATGAAAGAGGGCGTGGTGCGTACCGCGGCGCAATTTTCTAAGCCTTATGGAGAGGGCGTGGCGCGTGCTATAATGTTGAGCGGTAGCGACAGTAGTCCACTAGACTCGAGAGTAGCTAGAATCGTAACCTGCTACCTGCTCAACGTCCTATAAACACGGAGCGTTGCACTCCATCCTCCATCCTCCATACTCTATAGTCTCATTTATTGCTCTACCCATCCACGCAGTCAGCTTACCTCTTCAACCTGCGACATCACTCACCTCCATCTCACGACCCCACGAGGTACTTTGCGATCATGCTAGCCACTTGAGTGTACCCGATATAAATAATTGCTAATTCTTTCTTAATTATTAAAGTATACGCTCTGTATATAAAAGCTCCCTATTCTATTTATTTATCTTAGACTAAATAATCTTTAGCCGTTTTGTCGTTTTTAGGTATTTAAGCCCTTTCTCTTAGAGCTCCTCACTATTCTACTAATTTCAATTAGCCTACTTTAACAACGTACTAGACATAGCAGCTCCTATCCGGTAGAGACGATTGAATTCCTTCTATCAAATCGATCTCATTCATAGACTCCTACTGTACAAATTCAAAACAAACAAATTGCTCTTTGCTTCATCGTTGCGCACTATAAACCCACTTATGTGTCTTCCTTCTTCCAAGGCTACGTCATTATTGGTAGATATCCTTAGTTATTTGTCTATTCCTAAAATTTCCCCTAGTTCATACTCCTCTTACCACTAAGATACGTAATATTTTTATATCTTTACTTTAAAACGGTTTCCTCCCGAAACTATATAGAAGGTTTAATCCTCACTTATTCTAATCTGAGCTTCAATTCCTCTGACCATAGAACCTGCAGAATAGCCCGAGCAGCTAGCGATTTTCTCAGACGGGTAGATAAGAAGCAAATAGAAAAAATATTTTCACACCACCAATGAATGAACCTCAAGTAGTAGTGTTCTGTAATTGATATTTTGTGCAAATGCTTATTTTCAAAGAGTTCCTCATATGGTACTCGTCTTTGAATGATCATGTACCTCTACTCGCCCTTGTTCATTCATCTCCTAGCAATTCTTAACATCCTATTCCCTTCGTCTCTCTTCTTGCCTTTCGCATCCGCAGGAACAGGCGGTGGTGGCGCGGTTGACATCTCCTCTCCCGACGTGCCAGAGGCTTTTGCAACCCCCTCCCCACCCGCTTTCACATCAGATGCTTTGCCAGTGGGAACAGCTCCAGCTGGTGGGTCGACGCCAAGGCTTGCTTTTCCTTTACCTTTACCTTTCGCCTCGGGACCCTGCATATCGGCTGGAAGAGCGTGATCAGTAGACCCCTTTGCTTTTGCTTCTGGGGGAGTTGGCGAGGCAAGGGCAGTTTCGTTTGCTGCCGCTGGTTCTGAACCTGCAGGAGGTGGGGGAGGAGTTTGTTCTGCAGCTCCTTTCCCTTTAGCCTCAGGTGGGGTTGGAGGCGCTGGGACAGCACTTCCTTTCGCTTTCGCTTCAGGGGGGGTTGGTTCTGTAGTTCCTTTTCCCTTGGCTTCAGGTGGTGGTGGTGGCATCGGCTCGGTGCCGTTCATTGCAGGAGGAGGCGGTGGTGGCATTGGCTTAGTACCATCCATTGCAGGAGGTGGTGGCGGTGGTGCTGGCTCGGTGCCGTTCATTGCAGGAGGTGGTGGTGGTGGCATTGGCTCGGTACCATCCATTGCAGGAGGTGGTGGCGGTGGTGCTGGCTCGGTGCCGTTCATTGCAGGAGGTGGCGGTGGCGGCGCTGGATCTGCCTCACCTTTTGCCTTCCCTTTTGCCTCCGGTGGCGGATCAGCACTTAGTTGGTCTTGGGCTGGCCCGGTGCCATTTATTGCGGGAGGCGGCGGAGGGGGCGCTGGGTCTACAGTCCCTTTTCCTTTCGCTTCAGGAGGCGTCGGTTCAGTATAATCAGCCGGAGGAGGAGGAGGTGGTGGTGGGTTATCGTTGGCTGCAGCAACAGCTGCTCCTCGTCTAGCGACGACTTTTTCGCGTGGTAGAGTGAAGCCAATCGCGAAACCATGAGCAATTGAGGAGGCAGCCAGAACGCTGACAACGAGCTTGGTGTTGATCATGATGAATATTTTGGGGTTGAAGAAGGAAAACTTTTAACAAACGCGCTGCGCTTCTTTCTCTATCCAAGAACTAATAAGAAAGGAAGGCCTGCCCGCTTTAGAAAGGAGTGGTAAAGTTCGAACGGCAGATCTGCTTGCACGTTTTCCAAGAGTCTTCTTAAAGCTTATGTACCAACCACTTTTTTTATGTGGAGCGCAACATGTTCCGTTTGAGGTAGAAGAAACCTAAGGTCCACTTGTACCATGACCCATGTCCAGTAGCTAAAAATTCTTGAAGTTGGGCATTCTCTAACTTTTGGCGAGCCACTAGAGTATCGGAAGAAGTGTCGTGGTCGACCCGAAGCCGAAACAACACCATGATGATGGCTACGCAGCATGATGCCAAATACGCGGTCGTTCGGTCGCGGCATAAACTGCATTCGTATCGCGAATTGTTTCACCATTTCACGGTGGATCAAAATGAAACTATACATCCAAAAATAACGTTCTGCTTCTAAAGATAGAGCAACATACTACTGTATAATCCTAGGTGCTTTGCACAGATCGACGCGAGAATTGTTCCTGCGCTTTCAGTGACACATAGTCATAGACTAAGTAGCCTCCTCTACTATGGCTTGGTGCATCGCTTGTCTCGAAGCTTAATACACATGCCCAGCAAGACAATCTTGTTCATGATAGTTCGAGCCTTGCTACCAAAGTGGTAGGGTTTGAAAACAGCGGTCCAACACAAGAGAGCAGAGACATTTGGTTTTTCTCCCGAAAAGAGTGGAGTGACTGTTCTTCTGCTTTGCTATGACATCGAATCAATGTACGCCATTGACAGTGGACTCTTTGCCTAATTCAGCCTATGGAAAGCAAACACCTTTGCTTTACATGAGTCCGTTAGTGGGTCGCCAAATCTCGGTAGCAACGATGACACGCAAAAGAAACACAAACACAAACACTCAATGCTCGCATTGTTCTTAGTTTTTGTTTGCCGTAACAGAAGCCAGAAGGTTCAGCACTGCTGGTAGGGTTCGCTACGCTTGGGGCGCTAGGTGCAGCAGGACCAACAGGACGAGCGCCTAGAGGCTTAATTGGAGGCCAGCCGCTCAATGCAAGACCCAGCGGTACAGCAGAGAACGCTTAATGACTAATAACGTAGCTTATTGGAAAGTCTACTACACGGAGTATCGATACAAAACCAACGCAAAGGTGACGCAGTTGAAGTAGATCGTGTTGGAAAAAAAATTGTAAGCGCAGAAGGGCGGGGGTGGATATGAACAAGCGATAAAGATGCATGCATTGTTCTTGTCGAAGTAAGACAGGAAATCCCAAGAATCTAGAGATTGTGATAACAAAAGTGAAGAACTGAGTACTGTTCTTCTACGTGCTTGCTTGTATCTATGCTTGTACTTGTCTTGGGCTATTGGAATAACACACATTCTCCCTACGCCGCCGTGGAACATGACGCGGCGCAAGAGGATCTTCTACAAATGCAGACCTGGAACTGCAAATATGCGATCGCTGAAGTGGCGTGCTATACGTTTAGTGCCTGAAAGGCGTTATGAGGGTCAAAGAAGGCGAAGAGCCGGAACATTACTGCGTCGGTATGTACGGATTCAGATTTCGCTCGGCCTAGTCATAACAAGCCTTTTGCGTGCATAATAGCAGCAGTAAAAGAAAAGCTAGAATTTAATTTCATATGCAAAGCCGTGCCGGTAGGAGCAATCAGGAATAACTCAGCAGCCCATCGAGAACGCATAACGTCGAGAGACGGCCTCATTCACCTTCCATCAACGAGAAAATTATCAGACGGTAGGAAATTCGTCCGCTCTCGTTTCTAACTCCGGTTATTGCGCTACTACCCGTAGTCTTAGTGGCAGATGTTCGGCGATAGGACTTAAGCTTTTCCACAAACGGAGAAGCGATTTTCGCCCCAAACGAGGTCAAGTGTACAGCAGCTCTCACATTGAACAGCTATCCAGCCCTTGGCCAGTATGATCCTCCGACGACCATCCGACCATCCGTTACGATCTTATCTTAAGAAAAGGTGACTTGGGTATAAATATATGAAGTTGTAGGAAATGTGGAGGCCCTGTACTAGTTTAATACACAGTTTAGAGCATCCCACCGTCTTCTTCGATCCTCAAAATGATACCAAACTTTCCCCAACGCCGAATCGGAGATACCTTCGTCTCCGCCCTTGGTCTCGGTTGCATGGGCATGTCTATTGCTCTTGCGCTTTCCTCGGGTCGCGACGATGAAGAAGTCTTCAAAACCCTCACCAAAGCCGCCGATCTTGGCATCACCTTCTGGGACACGAGCGATGCATATGGCGATAATGAGGAACTTATTGGTAAATGGTTCCGCGAAACCGGACGACGAGAAGAAATTTTCTTAGCCACCAAATTCAGCGTCAAACATGTCAACGGCAAACTTGAGATTAATGGTACGCCAGAATACGTTGCAGAAGCTTGCAAGAAAAGCCTTGAGCGGCTAGGTACTGATCACATCGATTTGTACTACCAGCACCGTGTTGATACAAAGGTGCCCATCGAGAAGACTGTTGAAGCCATGGCTCGACTCAAGAAGGAGGGAATGATTCGCTACCTTGGGCTGTCCGAATGCTCCGCGGCCACACTCCGACGAGCCTTCAAAGTGCATCCAATAGCTGCCTGCCAGATGGAATACTCTCCCTTCGCAATGGAGGTAGAGACAACCGGCTTCTTAGACGTGGCTAGGGAGCTGGGCGTTAAGATAATTCCATACTCGCCTTTGGGTCGTGGATTCCTCACCGGTGCTATCAAAAGCAGAGCCGACTTTGATCCAAAAGACCCTCGCTTGACTGTGTATGCACGCTTTTCTGAGGAGAACTTTGCCGACAATTTGAAGCTGGTCGACATATTCAATGATATTGCAAAAGAGAAGGGCTGCACGAGCGGACAAGCGGCGTTAGCGTGGGTCCTAGCCCAAGGTGAAGGTATTATTTGTCTCCCGCATGTGGGAGTCTACTAATTTGGCTTGCAGATTTCATCCCAATTCCCGGTACTAAGCGTGTCAAGTACTTGATCGAGAATGCTGAAGCGGTGCGAATCAAATTCACCGAGGAAGACGAGAAGCGTGTCAGGAATGGGCTTGACGCTGTTGGTGGTGCAAAAGGTTCGCGTTACCCTGAGGCTTATCTTGCATCGTGCTTCGCCGATAGTCCCGAGCTTGAAGATGCATGAGCTGGTACACGATCCGGTTAAGACAGGCTGCGTCGTTAGGAGTAAAGAGAAGCCGTTGCATCGAGTACTGAATTTGAATATGGAATGATGCCTCACCCGCTTTTATATCGGAGTCACTACTGTTAGCGCGTAGTATCGCCCGAATTCAAACATTGAAGCTTTCTAGCGCATACCGTTCAGATCGTGGCACTCCATACCTCATCTCCGTTCTTACTCCGAGACTCTGACCATACAAATCCAAAGGAATATCGGGAGTGCTCCACTCCCGTCGCTCGCTAATCCGATCCGCCGGGACCACTGAACAAGCCGGGGACCAGGATGTTGACTCCGAACGCCACTTTGAACAGCATCAGTAGATACTGAAACAATAAGAAGACGACCGCGTGGTCCTCACGAGTCCATGTCCTAACCCCATAGAGACGGAGGTGGAGCCAAAGCTCCCAGCTTAACATGTTCAGGCCGATCTGGACGGTAGGGTCAGCGTACTAGTTGAGGTCTTTCTGCATCAGTAAATGAAACCTGTGTCACTCCGATACTACCGTCCTGAAATATCGATCGCTGGTGACGGCTGTAGATCTCGAAACGCTTTCACAAAACCGCCGGATATAAAAAAAAACTCCCACATCGTCACCTCGCACTCGCTCAAAGACAGGCAAGGAAAACCGGCACCTACCAATCTCCAGCCCTAATCGAAACACTCAACGTGCGCCGTATGGATTTTGGCGGGGCGGTACCATTACATACCGCAGATCCCTCCCGGACATCGATGGTGAAGGCAACATTGTCGGCGTTAGAACAAAGCCTGAGAATTAGGCAGATATGGACCAGCTCGCTGCGCGTGCACGAGCGCGGAGACTAGGAGAGCTGTCGCTGTTGGGATAGGTGCAGTGCATTCATACCATGCTTGCAGGCTTCGTTAGATCGACATAGCCACCACTGCTTATCGCTGTAAAAGACTACAAAGAAGCGAAAGAAGCGAGACAGCTGAAGCGACAATGTACGCCGAAGGGAAAAGAAGAGGCCATGCTCGCGCTCGCGCCCGCACCTGCTGATACGGTCAATGCGACAGAGAATTCAGCATACGGCGGCAAGCCATGAGGCTTATCTGATTGAAGACGAGCAGTGGAAAAGTGTTTGGTGATAGTATGTTTAAGACTCAACCGATTAGTTCCTCGCTGGTAACTTCTCGTATCACGCCAGGTGGATGATGCAGACATTGACTGGTTTCCACTGTGGCGGCGTCCTGAATTTGACTAGCGTGTATCAGAAATGCGGGGACCCCACACACAGTAGCCGGTGGCTGCGGGCCCTTAACCTGCAGAACCCAAATGTCACCTCTTCTCTTCCCCTTCTACCTTTTATTAGTACACAACTGTGCTCCTGTTCAGCCATTACGTCAATTTCCCGTCCTCTAAGTTCTCTGTATTTTTCCGCCTTTGATCCCCCCGGTATTTTCGAACCCGGATGAGAGGACGCACTCAAGTCAGCTATCCAGGTAGAAGGATGGCCCATTCCTGTATCCCGCAAAATGACCAGAGCCTTCTAGTCTTCTTTTGTGGCCGAAGAACAGCCGACCGATGACGAAGGGGATTCCCACGAATCAGCAGCTCTTTCAACCCTTGAAGAGGAAAGCTGATATTGCAAGGGCGAGCAAGTTCGTTTCAACTTAATATGGAAGAGCCCAGCGATGGTAATATTTTGGCCATAACACCTGACCGGGCAAGGATATCGCCGACTTTAGCCGCGGAAGTCGATCTCATATCGATCGTAACATCAGAGAAGCCGATAATCTGGCTGCGCAGCCCATCGCTCTATGGTGGATTCTAATTGTAGGCTCCACCAATGTAATGTCTTTTGGCGCCTTTTTTATATTGTTCCTACGCTTGAGCACTGATCCTCGGCAGTACGCGGCCGTAGAATTAATGAATGGCATTTCGGTTGTTACATTATCGCCACGCGTATTGAGGTCCGGGGATACTGTACTAACGAATGTATGGCTATTTTGGAGCGATGAGCATGCCCGGGAATGCAATCACAGCCCGGGCTAGCATAGAGGGCGCCGTATAAGACCAGCGGGTCTTGCCCTCACTCACGGAATATCGAGTTTCTATCACGATCACGACCCTTGAGCCAGTCGACACCCATACGCAACCGTCAACATGAAGCTTTCTCTCGTCACGATCCTCTCCGCCAGCGCACTGGTCTCCGCCATCCCCGTGGCGGAACCGGAACCCATCCTGGACGAGCGCCAGGCTGCGCAGAGCATCCACGAAGCCTTCGTTGCCAAGGGCAAGAAGTACTTCGGTACCTGCGCTGATCCAGGCCGTCTCAATTCCGGCTCAAACTCGGCCATCATCAAGGCAAACTTTGGTCAGGTCACACCTGAGAACTCGTACGCCTTCTTTTCGAAGCCTTCTCTATATCATTACTAACGCGCAACAGTATGAAGTGGGATGCCACCGAGTCCTCCAAGGGAAACTTCAACTTCGGCAACTCAGATGGCCTCGTCAAGTTCGCCACCGACAACAACAAGCTCATCCGTGGGCACACCACTGTCTGGCACTCGCAGCTGCCCGGCTGGGTCTCGTCAATCCGCGACAAGGCGACGCTAACCTCCGTAATGCAAAACCACATCAGCACGGTCATGGGCCGCTACAAGGGCAAGATCTACGGCTGGGACGTCATCAACGAGATGCTTGACGAGCAGGGCGGATACCGATCGTCTGTCTTCTACAATGTCCTGGGCCAGGACTTTGTCAGGATTGCGTTCGAGGCGGCGAAGAAGGCGGATCCGAATGCGAAGTTGTACATCAACGACTACAAGTGAGTCACCCCTGCACACCTCTGCAGTACGGTTATAGAAATAATACTAACAACCGTCCAGCCTCGACTCCGCCAACTATGCCAAGACCCAAGGCATGATCCGCAACGTCAAGGCCTGGATCGCCGCGGGTATCCCCATTGACGGCATTGGCTCGCAGGGCCATTTGTCCGCTGGCCAGGGAGCCAACGCGCCCGCCGCCATGGCCGCGCTCTGCGCCGCTGCCCCGGAGTGTGCTCTTACTGAGGTCGATATCCAGAACGCGTCGTCGTCTGACTGGGCCAACGTTGTCAAGGCCTGCCTGAACCAGAAGAACTGCGTCGGAATTACCGTCTGGGGTGTGCGTGACAACGATTCGTGGAGGCCGCAGGGTAACCCGCTCTTGTTCGATTCAAACTTCAAGCCCAAGTCTGCCTACAACACTGTTTTGTCTACTATTAATGGTAGCTAAGCGTGGAGCTTGGACCCGGTCTAATTGGACGTATGAGAGGCCATGTATATATTCTTTACGTAGTTGTGCATATAGCGGGAATGTAAATGTACTATCCTGCACATACTCGTCCGTCTGCTAGTCCGTTTTGGATGCTTTCGGATCTCCGTCCCAATCCGTTCCTTTCAGCGCACGGATCAAGCCTACACCAGCCGCTCGACTCGCCCCCTCCTCCACCTGCCGAGTCCAGAACACGTCAGCGGCCGTCATTCTCACGCTCTTTCTCCTCTCACGTTCAGCCACATCTAAATGCCCCTTTCTAGCAGCGCTCTTCTCCAGCTCCTCCAAATACTTCTTCCTCTCCGCATACCGTTCCGCTCGTTCCTGTCTGATATGTTTCGATCCGATAGTCTGCAATGCCCACCTCACCACTGCTCTTAAGCCTAGAAATATATGTTCCGATGCGAACACCGTGATGGGCAAACCCCACCATTTTCCTATGCCCCATACATCGTTCGTTCCAAACAAATGCACGATGGCTGCGCTAGTCAGACTCCCCAACCAAGTCAAGGCCTCAAGACTCGCAACCCACGGTCCGATTCCGTCGTTACGCACGGGGTCTGGGCGCTGATGCTCGATGCATATCTTGATAATATCGGCACGCAACTCAAACCAATTGTTGATAAAGAAGCCGATGGGAATGAGAGGCCAAACCGGGCTAAAGAGAGCGAGATATCCAAATTGAAGTACCATTTCAGAGATGTCTTCATGGACATCGTAGCTAGGGAGAGCAGCTTGCTTGCGCACGCGTCGTAGGAACCGCGCTTCGACCGGATCGTCACCCTTTTGCCATCTTCCTGTCATACCACCTGTGAACGTGTGGCTTGTGCGGTAGGTTCGCCACCACTCTTTAACGCCAGTCTTGAAGTACGGTAGGGCGAGTTCCTCGATGGCGCTTGAGACTTGGCCGGTGACGGTGAGAGCAATGACTTCATTGCGGAGCTTGTCAGGATCGATGCGGAAGGCAAAGTTTGGGTCTGGGTTTACGCCGAAGGTGGACAAGATGATATTTCGTAGGAAAGGTATGATGGTTTTGCCGAAAGGGACGTAGACGAAGGCTGTGAGGAAGATGGGTAGGTAGTTGGTTATCGATTGTAGCACGAAGATCTTCTGGGTACGAGACATCTCATAGTGATCTTGCGTGCGATGGTTCTCGTATTCCGTTAAACTGGCGGCGACCTGCTCAAGGTAGTTGTTGATGAAGGGTAAAAGAATAGCGAGAACAACGGTAGGGACATATTCCTGCTCCCGATTAGCGCGACCGTATCACTGGAAAGAGACACGTGGGCTGATATACCAAGTAGTAGTCGTACGGCCCATCATAGCCCTCGCCGATGAAAGCTTCAACAGCGAAGATAGCGCCAATGAAAACCACCAACAGCACCGTACTGGCCAGCAGAAACGGTACTACTAAAAGCTGTCTGACGATCCGCTTCCATCTAGGAAAATAATGTCGAACTCGACCAGCAGCGTCGATGACTTCTTTTTCGTATTGAAATTGAGGGCGGTTGTGCTTGAGCTTGCTGACACCTTGAACTTGCCAACGAATAGACAGATCAATTTCGCGAATCTTCCAGTACTCGAGAAACACTGTGCACCATATACCAATAATTAGTGCGAAGGTTAATGAGTACTTAGGGAGGAATAACCACGACAACACACCGGCCGCGCATGGGAACGCCAATGACAAGAAATAGGCCTGGATGAAGGCGAAATAGAAGGCTACTTTTGTGCCCCAGAGATCACGAATTTGGTCCAAATCGTTTGAGCTTAAGAAGAGGCGTTTGCTCAAGTGCACCAGCAGCTCCCGATTGGCACGTGGATGGTGGAGCGGGAAGACTGAGACGACATTCTCCCACTTGCCGAACCGCGGTGTGATACCTGCACCACCATGCTCTTTGCTCCAAACGACGAGATGGTAGGCAGATAGTAGGTCCTCGGCTTCGAAGGCGCCTTTGACAATGGTGTTTGCTGTGCCACCGGGATGTTGCTTCGTTATACCATAAAGCCAATCCTTAACGCTTGGTAAGAGTCAAGAGTTGTCCGACGATCGCTGCGAGTTCGGACATACCGGGCGTGATAAACGGCGTTCCCGAGCAATTCTCGGGGTGCCTGCACGAAGACGAGGAGTGTCTCGTCATATCCAGCACGGACCTCGGTGTGCAGACCGGTGGACTCTAGGTCATTCAGGAGCGTTGTGAACTCGGCGATTGCGACTTTAGCATCTGGATAGCGTGAGTCGTGGTAAAATCTTTTATGGAATATATACTCACCAAGGTTAGCAAAGTCATAGACTACAACATATTTATCGTGGTAAGCGATGTAGGCAGAAGTGGCATCGTCCACGAGGCTGGTATCTGCCCTCCGCAACTGCATCTCCAAACTCGGAACGACGAAAGGAAACACTCTTTTTGGCCAAGGCGGCTTCAGAGACACTTTAAGGAATGCGGAAGCCTGTTGTCGGCTGCTCAGCTTTGATGAATGTGGGATTACGTGGGTTTCGGTCGGCTGAAGCGGCGGTGGGTCCATGCTTACGCGCCGCACACTCCGCGAGGCGCAAGCGGCGTTGGGGCTCAAATGAAGCCTTTGGGCGCTTGCAGTGAATCTGCCAGACACTTGGAAGAGTGCTAAGCGGAGCGGCGTGGTCTTAGTTGTATACGGCAGAGGTTAAGACGTGTATGCTGCATAGGAGCATACAGTCTCTCAGTGTCTACATCTTCGTGGTCATAAACAAAACAAAACATCCATGAAGCGTAAGATCATCAACGTCAGCGTATAAACGTGACAACAATCAACTGGGCCCTCAGGAAAACGACCAAGCCGTTCCGATTTGAGGAACGCGTCCTCACGTGATAGATGGTTAATCTGGGTTAGCGCTTCGATGACGTAATAGCGGCTGTCGTTGAAGGCAGCGGTCTTCCACGCGCCGAACAAAGGCTATCACATCCCGTTCATGACACGCCCATTCCTTTATACTCTTTGTAGTTCCCCGGTGAACGTGAACAAAGCAACGCCATGCTAAATACAAAGCATTGTCTTAACACGGACGGCCCGCAACGCGTCCGCCCCTTATTTCACCCTTACCCCCACCCTCCCCTCCGCATTCAGAGACCCATAACACAACCGACCTTGGCCAAAAGCCGCTGAATTGAGACGCTCACACCGAATGGCTCCTCGTGAGAACACTGTCCGCCCAAGCACGCCTATGCCCCCAGGCTATGCCTTCCTCAAGAAGGGCATCAAGTACAAAACATTACACTGCCGCCGTTTGACGCAGGAAGCAGGCAAAACAGTATACGTCGTCAAAGACCACAAGAAAGTGCTCGGGATCCGCGTTCCCAAGTCCATCTTCCACCACGTTCAGACGAAGGCCAACGAAACTCTCCCCGCCCGCCGCCTCGCAACCGAACAGCGCGACGCCGCCCTGGTCCGCACCGCCGCCGTCGAACTCGAAAAGCAGTTCCCGCACATCCCAAAAGAAGATAGGGAGAAGGTGTTAACGCACGGCTTCAAGAAACACTCGGGGCGAGTGGGCAGAACTAGCCAAATCCCTCTGGCGCGAAAGGTGCTGTACGCTGTTACCGCGCATGTTCGACACTCTCATACCCATTACGATGTGCTGCTGAGCATCGGGATGCCTAGAGATGATGCCCGCAAGGCTATCCAGAAGAAGCTGCAGAATACTCTAAAGAACTGGGGCGCGACGCAAGGTAGCATCTAGCTCCTCCTCGACACCCCGCGCACTGACAAGTGCTCCCAGACTACACGTGGTATTTTAGCAAGGCTGGACATCGGTCAAGTGAAGAGTTGAGTGACGACTGACCACGGGTAAGATTCTTTCTTCGTCTCGCATCTGAAGCCAGTGGGGCGATTGAGTCCAATCTACATCACACTTTCTATCCTCAACGAACCGTATGCTCATCCTCGTCCTAGTGATTCACTGCCTGCCACCATCTTCTGCGTTGAAATTGTTTTCAAGTCTCACTCTAGATCGGGTTCATCATGCTGCACAAATGACTCTTGGGGCGTCTGTTACTCCGAATGCTCACGCAAGGAAATCTGGAACACGCTTCACAAATGCTGACGGGCACCGTCGGTGTTCAGCCTCCATTCTGCCCGAGTGTTCGTTTAATGTAAGCAAGGCGTATAGCGCTGGCATAGCCTTGACATTATGGACGCTGCAAGGTAGCCATTGCCCTATGCAGGAAGCACCCCGTTAATACAATGGATTGGCGAGCAAAGCCCTTGCGAATCTTTAACTCCAGTGGTTTTGCCAGCCACGGCGATAGGCGTATGCGTGGATTTGGGCCAGAGTTGGAGATGAGCTCTAGGTAATGATATCGGATTATAAATGAACACAACAGATGCAGCGTTTAAATCGTGAGCAAATGAACCTCAAAGGCATAATCCAACTTCTTCAGTCTCACAACGCTCAGCTCCTTTGCCCAATCCACTCCTCACAATGGCCCACAACCACGTCAAAGACATCGCAATCGTAGGCGCAACAGGCCAACCAAGCAAGTTCATCGTTCCCGCCCCTCTTAGAAAGGGCAGGTTCGACATCACCGCTCTCTCTCGCCGGCAGCAGCTCAACGCTGCCGCCCGGTGTGCACGTATCCACCGTCGACTACGACAACCCCAATACTCTCATCGAAGCACCTACAGGCCAAGACGTATTCATCGTCACGATGAGCATCAGCGCCCCACGGGACCAATCCGTCAGGCGTGTCTAAACAAAATGCAACAAAAAAAGGTTGCCCTAGGCAACAACACCCAAAATATATATATATATATATATATAATTAAAGCAAGAAAAAGAGCAAAAATATAGCCCGAGGCTATACTCGAACCCTTACCTTTTCTCCGCCACTCCCCACCCCCCGCATCTGCTGTTCCGACCTGATAGAGCGCTCCCTTTTGGGGCACCTCAATACCTGGCGATATCTAGTGGCAGAGTCTCCGCAACTTTCGTTATAGAAGACCCCGTTTAACAGCCCACTAACGGTCCTGCGTCAGGATTCCGTTCCACTAGCCCATATAGCCCGCACACGTATGTAACGGCTATCCCTATGATGCAAGGAGGGTTTCCAAGATTGAAAGAGTGCGCGTGTAAAGTAATATATATACTACACTTATTTTGCTGAGTGAGGTGAGTGAAGGGGTCCTGGCTCCTCCCCAACGAGTTCGGTGACAACACCGACAATTATGTAGGATTGGGCACTGACGTCGCCATACCGAAGCGCAAGGACCGCTAGCTTATTGAGAAACTAGGCGTGTCGTCGAGTTCGTACCAAATGTTTAGCCCGGCGCCGCGATGGCTTCTAATCAACAATACAATCTTGTAGACAACGCCCAATGGCTCAGGATTTCAACGATACAAGGCTTGCCTGGGCCTTTTTCTCGACGAGCTAGAACGCGAGGAGAGCAAAATAACCACGATTCCAACGTGGCTTACACGCAACGAGAGGCTTTCCAGCCTGATGCAGAAAATTTCTAAGGGATGGCAGATTCTGGTTCCACGAATTTGAATTTTGAATGTTTCACGGCTTCTGATAACCAAGTGTAGAAAGCTATCTGTGAGATTCACCCAGTTATCAATAATCTTGCCCTTGCCCCAAAGCCGGAGCTCGAAGCATTCGTACAAAGGAAAATGAAGCAATTAGCAGGATATACGGCAGAGTGAGATGCGATAAAACGAACCACCAGGAATGACGGTATGTTAGGGTAGACATGGGTGAGCATATGCAGTGGGATGAATTGGAGCACCGAAGCGGTCAATTCGCGACAGGGATACGTTGGGCTGAAGGAGGTTCACGGCGCAATTCAGTGTTGAGTTCAGGGAGTACATTATGGAATAGCAACTCTTTGCCGTTCCTGCAATATAGGATGACTCAAACAATCTTCGAGACATGATTCGTCCAGCGCATGATCGCTGCAGCCCATGCAATCAGGAGCATATGGTCGAGACCTCTGCTAGTTGAACCAGTCCACCCCTCTAACAACGCGGTCACAGACATAGCCCACAACAATCCCATAAACCCCCTTATGCACCAAATCAACAACCTGTTCATTAATCGGCCATGTCCACGGCAGCGCACTCACACCCGCGGTGTTCTCCATAGTCTGGTCCATCATGATGCGCAGGCCCGTATGCAAGAAAGTCGCCACAGGGCCGATGACTCCATAGTACGACATGACAGCTCGAACAGGCCCTGCGAGCATGCCCATGCCGTAGTGGTGCACCTGATTGAGCAGGTCGAAGTGGCGGGAGTAGAAGTCTGCGGTGACGCCGAGGTGGTTGGATATTGTGCGAGCGGGGACGTAGGAGTTGGGGCGATGGGTGAAGAGCTGCTCGATCTTGTTCGTGCCGGTCATGCTGAAATCTGTTAGTAATGTGTAGGTGAGCGAGTGTGGGGAGGAGCTTACATGAGGGCGCCGAGAGCGCCGGCTCCTATGCCAATCGCGACCGCTTGACCGAAGCTGACTTTGGGGAAGGTTGGATATGTTGACTTCGCGTCCGGATAGGCGTAGCTGCCTGTTGGCGAGTGGTATTGTGGCATTTTGTTGATGGAGTTAACGAAGTTGCTCTAGCCTCTGTGTAGTTTCTCCGTATAGGGTTTTGTGTTGTGGTGCGCTTGTCGATGTTTTTGTCTTCGTAGTTCGCGAGTTTGAGGTTGTGGTACGGCTGCGACAACTTGACGTCACTATAGGAAAACAATCACGTACCAATGTAAGGCTAAGATGTCATACCACAACCGTTAGACATGCCCTTTATGCATATGTGACGCATTCCATACACGAGGTCACTTACGGCGGGAGTTTGGAAGACGGATGCAATACAAACTACTGAAAGTGATATTATCGAATCAAAATACCAAGCTCCAGGAATAGGAATCCTTGACCGCCCCCATGCTACGATCTTAACAGGGTTTTCCGGGATGTCTTCCTGCTCACGGCGTAGTTCTAGACACAGGGATGTAGGAACAAGCCATGCACGGTGCGCATGTGGTGAATCATGTAGAACTAACCGGACTCCGCTTCGCGGCACCGCCATGCAGCACGAGGCTTTGCGCACGCGTATCGATCACCCCAACGCATCCCCACCTCAGCACTTCTGCGACGAACTTGACTCTAAATACTGTCGCGAGCAAAAAATTCCAGTCTTTCTGCAGTAATTATGTCCGAATCGCTTTTCCGAACGTCAGATCAGCTATGCCGCCACCTACACACCTTCCAATTCATCACAACCGCTATAGGCGGCCAGTGCGAACGCCAAAATCCCAATTCTCTGCAACGGCCGTCTCTTTCACATAGGGCAACATTTGTTTCGCTATCTTCGGCAGTGGCGTCGAGATCTAATCACGGAAGCTGAAAGTAGGTGCGAAAGCACAGAAGAAACCGAGCCAAGCAAAGCAAGGAGATTAAAGCTCCGAATCGACTTTAGATTGACGCGTTTGTATCAATCAGGCAAATGACGAAGAGAAGAATACCCAGGTGGGGATGATGGGGAGGATCTATCGTCAATGTGAGAGGGTTACAGTGTGGCTGGGTGCTGAAGATGCGTTTTCGCTGAAGGTGATCAATATTATGCAACAATTAAGTAATAGCAACGTGGAGGCGCTCCCCGAAATGACTTCCATGGATTCACGTGGGAAGAGCGAAACACTGGGGTTGCCTGGTCCATACTCTTGGTCTTGGGTCTGCGTCTGGGCGTTACCACACCGCGCCTGGTTTCGGCGAGCTTGGGTTGTTCAAGAGCTGGCTCTTGCGCCGGAAGTGACTTTTGAGGTTGGCTACACCTTTGACTGGGAAAAGCTATACTGGATGGTACACTTTTTGAGACAAACGGGCCCCAAACAGGTAATAGAGGACTTGGTTGAATGGGAAATGAGAGGACCTGACTGGAAAATTGTAGGGATTGACGAACAAGGAGAGTTCCAAATGGAGCAAGTCAAACGAGACGGAAACCAGAGCTATACGTCGACTATCTTCATGAGTTCCGCGATCCTGATGTGGCCGTAACTAGTGGCTCGGAGCTGATTAGATTCTTCAGCATATGTGCATGGGATAAAGTTTGGTGAGTATTTCAAATGTGGCGATGCACAGCCGGAGTGGAAGGACTTGCGGCTCGTGTAGCTTAGGGAGATTGTGATATTTTCTTGCTACTAAAGAGTTCTGTCATTTAGTCAGTCGGTAGGACATATAGGCTTTACCTTTCGGTTTGAAGATACAGAGGATTGAAGCCATGGAACTGCGCTACGAGGACATTATAGAATTGTAGAGTACATGGATGTTTACGTCTTGATGACGTAAAGACTAAGATAACTCGCTACTAGTACCCTTCAACGACCGGCTAGCCCTCGCGACCAGAGCGGGATCAGGGAATTTAAGAGAAGGCATTCTCTTTTCTAAGATGTGCTGCATCGACTTCCACGGACTCTTCTACCCTCTACAGTTTCTCCATCGACTTAGAGTGGGCAGGTCTGGCTTCGTCACACCACCTTCAGTTTCGATCGTATCGCGATTTCAATCCTGCATCTCCTACCACCTGGAGAGTTTGGGGGCTATTGTTGTGCGTTTTCGCGGGCTTCAACAGGTTTGCCTTTGGTGTCTTTGATGTAGAATGGCTAGAGCTAGATATACCCCTTCGTTGGTGGGGTGAGGAGGAAGTCGCGATGCTCGGACAGGGCTTCGTACTACTTTACGCTTGCTATGCATGCTCACTGCTAAACGTCGGCATTTTGCGCACCACTACTCGCGCACCACGCTTGACGACCCGGTTTCCTCAACAAGCCGGATTCAAACACCACTTACTGCCGCTGCAGATGCGAAAGGGGTAGCGGGGCGAATTCGTGTTGCTCACTATTTGCCGAAGCTTCACCTCGTCTAGTTGATTAGCAGTACTGGCCGGGTCTGCGTTCGCGGCTCCCATTGGCCGAAACTGCCTATCTCTCATATGGTAAATACACGTGAATGCGTCGAAACTCAATCAACGGAATATAGACCAAATACGTAGCCCCATGGCCCATGAGCGTTAACCCGGCTTCGAATAACATCCTTTGCGCGCACCCCCATCCCATCTATATTTGCGTTTGCCATTCAATTCTTAGAACCCCCACAATCGCCTTTCCTCTTCATACTATATTTTACCCAAGCATGTTTTGGTCCAGCTCTTTTGTGATCTCGATATTACTTGGTGATGTGTTCGCGCAAAGAGGAATTGAACTCGACGGGCCGATGCTCAGAGGCGGAGGGCGGAGAAGTACAGTGTCGATGTTGCGATTTGGCTGCTCTCAGGTGAGTAGTCTCAGTGTGCTGCTGTGTCGCGATGTCAGAGCACGAAGTTGCCTTACGTGAGAAGCCCCGCTGTCTCGCGATCGCGACGCAACTTGCACCTTTCGAGTTATGATGAGATCCGCAGCTAACCGTGCAGGTCGTCATCGAGCGTCTCGATCCGTGCGTCCACCGAATGACCCATAACCCTGGATAGATGCAGATAGACATACTGACGATATTAGCCTTGTGAACCCAGGAATGTCCCCATCTACACACAACCACCAGATCGTAGGCGGAAATAGCTTCAATGCCTCGATGCCATATACGGATATCTCAAAGGAAGCGTCCTGTACCACATGCCAGTACGCAACCCGGAGCATGAATATTATTTCGAGATACTTGCTAATCGTATCTCTACCTTAGCTTCGGCGAAGACAAATCGAACTACTGGACAGCAAACCTTTACTTCAAAGCCCGCAATGGTACGTACAAGCGCGTCCCGCAGATAGCAAATCAGTTCAACGACGATGACAACGCGGGGTTGACCGTATACTACACGTCGCCGGCTCCTAACGTGACGACTGCTTTCAAGCCGGTATGTTTGCCCCATGATAGCTTCGTCATGCTTTTACTAAAGCTAGGGATTTTATGAAGGGCTTCCGCATGCTCACCGGCGATGCAATGAGACGCACGTCCGAGAACTTGGGAAAGAACATGCAGCAGTGCTACCGCTGCTTCACGCAAAAGAACTTCGGAGGTAGCATGTATTCGCCATGTCTTGATCCGAAGTATGATACGGACTACCTGCCTAAGCAGGCATGTGCTGGGGGTATTCGGTCTAATATTATTTTCCCACTGTAAGCCGTTCTCGTGCCGAATGTCGTTTATTGAGGGCGACTAAGATCAGCGATCAACCACGATTATCGAGACGAATGTTAGGCTGACGGCACAGCAGATGCTGGGATGGACAGAACCTCGATAGCCCGGACCATCGCTCTCACGTCGCCCATCCAGTCAGCGGACCGACCCAATTTCCCATCGTGAACGGCACGTGTCCCGCTAGTCATCCAGTCAAGATCCCGCAAGTAATGTTAGAGGTACGTCCAAGATGATCGAATTAGTAACTCGTGTGAAGGGCTTATGCGAATGAGTAGGTGATGTGGGATACCACGCCCTTTAACGACCCGGAACTGTGGCCAGAAGACGGAAGCCAGCCCTTTGTTCTTTCAACCGGAGACACGTAAGCAACTCTACTCCAGATACGCTACTCGGAAAGATAACTAACAGAACCCGAAGAACTGGTTTTGGCCAACATGGCGATTACGTTTTCGGGTGGGAAGGCAACTCGCTCCAGAAATCCATGGATAGCGGCTGCTACCTCCGCAACTGCTCGCTGCTTACAGAACAGGTCCCGAAGGTGAAAAACGAATGTAACGTTCCCGTCATTGTCGATGAGGATATTGATGGCTGTGAGTTGATCTGCTGTTTGTGTCGTGGGATAGAGACTGACGATCGGAATAGGGATGCATGAGTTGCCAGGCGGAGGTCATGGCAATATGTAGGAAGTAGCCCGCTGAGGAGTTTTGGATGACAAGGTGGAACTAAAAGGACTATCTCCAGTCTAGCTATCAGAATACAAATGAGCTCAGTAGAAGTTGTCGCGTCCATACCACGAGGTGCTGAGAAAGAAAGGATAACACTGTCAAAAAGGACAACAAAACGATCGCCATGCACCATGCATGCACGTCCAATGCCACATCTCATCAAATCCCCATCCAACATAGCCATCCGCCTCTTCATGCATTGACCAATCCGATGACGAAGCTTGTTGGTGGTACCCTTCAGAATAGAAACTCACGGCCGTGTTGGACCCGCTTGCACGGACGCTTATCTCAAGCATCGTGGCTAAAGCCATATGAATCTTTACGACGAGTCCTGAAAATTTCCGTTCTACTTTCTCGCCGCTCGAACCAAATCGCAGGTAAAGCTCTTCCAGGTTCGTGCAACAAGACAAGGGTGTGAAATCAAACTTTTTGACGACCTTCTCTGTGTCTGGAATTCGCCAACCACTCTTAGTCTTCTCTGCGAGGCATCCAATAGTGATATCGATCGTGAGGTAGCGTAGGGAGGGTCCACAAAGTTTGATAAGGTGCATCGCGTGCGTTGGTGGCCCATTACCCTTCATGACAAGACAATCAAGCGCATCTAGTGGAGGCAACCGAACGCGCAGATTTTGGATACTCGCATATGCCCTGTTTGCTGGAACCAGATGAAGGAGCTTGCAGAACGCATGTGTTGGTCCTCTGCCATCAATCTCCACCCTGCACAGGCGCAAGAACACGGGTAAAGATTCCTGGAACAACTGCCGATTGACGCAGCAGAGATCGGGAAGAATAGGCAGTGGCCGGGCGTCAGACGATGTAGAGTGGCGGTCTCGGGCTATGACTGCACAGCGAAATGTGTCGAATACCGTGAGATCACGCTCCAAGAAAGCGTCAATGAAGACATAAGTGTAGACGGTTTCGCGGAGCTCAAGAGGAAGGGCTTTGAGCTGCCTGTAGAAGCCTGAATTCATGTCGTCGATGGCGGGAGATGTAGCTATGCAGGAGATTGAGACGTTGAGACATCCAGGGTGGCGTAGTGTTCGCGCATGCTCTTCTCTTGACGTGTCAAGTGACTTTGAATCGGCACTAGTCTAGAAAAGAAAAGCGCATTTTTGCTCGCTGGACACACATCACACCACTTAAATGATTGATTCATCCAAAGCAACATCAACTGGCCCTTGTAGCCATCTGCGCTGCCATTCTCGCAGCCACCGCGTTACGAGGTGGCATCCAGCTGATCACCGCCAAGTCCCGCCACGATAATCGGAGGGCAACCCTGGCGCTAAGAATAGCTGTTCCAACCGCAACGGCTCTTTCCATCGCGATTTTGCATTCCACCACCCCGTGTTCGTGATCGACACGAGCGTTAGGCCAATCACATCAGCTAACGATCGAGCATTTGCTTTTATTGAAATGTGACGGCGATGCGACGAACACGAAGATGGCAGGCCGATGCGAGAGGCTGGATAAAGAGCAGGACTATAAGAAGGGGCATGCCTCGCAAAAGACCGTGAGAGACGATTGGCATAAATACCAATCCCCAGGTAATATCCAAAGGCGCATCCGCATCGCATCATGTTCACCACTATTGTCGCACTTCTTCCCTTGCTCTCGCTTGCCATCGCCGCACCAGCAGGTTCCGGCTGCACGCCCACCAAAGAAGCGAAGGTCGCTCGATACGATGACCTGCCCTACACTGAACCTGGACCAAACCCGATCCCACCTCATTACTATGGACTAAGTTACACCACGTTCCAGGTCGACCAGTATGACTTCTGGATTCCGCCTACATCCGGCAATCAATGGGCAATGGCTTTTGGCGGCAGCGGCAATATCTCCATTCCAGACCAGTAAGCGCACTCTTTCTAAACACCTAGCTCAATACACTGACGATTTTAAGGCCGCCCAAGTCGACCTTTGAGCTAGACTCCTTCTCGTATGCCTGTGTCTCCGGCGTCCCGCAGCCCGAATGCGCCATCAGCGTCTGGGGATGGAAGGCCAGTGGGAAGGTCATCAAGCGCGTCATCAAGTACCCAAGGCTGGACCCCGCGCCTGTTGGTTCCTACATTATGAACAAGACGAGCTTTTCGCACGAGTGGAAGGACCTGAAGAGTGTAGGCTTCAGCATCGCGAGAGCTGATAACGGCGGAGATATGTTTGGGGGTCTTGCGCTAGACGATGTCGCGTACACAATCAAGTTCGGTTGCCCGTAGATGGGTGAAGTCAACCAGATAGTGGCGGATTGGAGATCGGCTTGCAAAAGAACGTCGTGGAAAGGATAATTGTAGAGCCGAGTCTATTTTCGTCAGCATCGATTTAGGATATGAACCTCCCGCCCCTAAGCTTTTCGGTAGGCGAATGTTCCATACTATTGGAGGGCTTACGGCTGTCTCACGTGTTTTATGCTGCGACTACTCTCTCATCCCTTTCTCTACTAGCTCCTCAACCGCATCACACTGAAACTCCATCTCAACTTACCCTCAGCGCCCCTTAGCATTGCTACCTTCTCACATGCAATAGCGAGCACCCACCCAAACACAAAAAACAGATCGAAGCCTACGACCATTGTTAGACTCATAAACCACACCCGCACCACCAGCCACCGGTAAACCTACACGCATACACTTTCCGATCCAAATTTAGTCCGGAACCCAACGAGATACCCACAACCCGGTTCCGACACCATCCGACACACTAACATCCCTCCAACCAACAATCCGGGGTATCAACCAAACACCTAATTATACCGGGTAATTAATTATGCGCAAAGTCCCAACCCACGAACGAACGAAAAACACGAAACGCGCACCTCGCCGAACCCCTTCTCTAGACAACTCCTCATTCCCTCTCAGCCCGCCCGAAGCCCCATTCCGCGCGCTCGGAAAAGCACATTGCAAAACGGTGCAGCGCAAAACTATTAGGGTAATTACTCTTATTTCCGAATCGTTCGAGTTCGAGTCTGGGGTTTCGCGAACCGAGGGCGGCGACGGCGGCGCGGGCAGCAAGGGGGTGGAAACTTTAAACCTAGTTCGTTACTAATTACGACGGTGTGGCAGATTGCGGAAGGCGACCGACGGAGCGCGAGTCATGCGCTTGTGTTGTAGGCGATGCGAACGGGAATAGCACCGGTTGTAAGTCTTGTTGCGTGTTTGGACTGAGATACGAGACCGCCACCTAATTTGCAGGTCGGGCCGGGGGCGGGAAGTTTGCTTAATTTGGCGGATGGCGCAATCATGCCGTGGGGGAGAGAAGCGAACTGTTGCGGTTGTTGTTGATGTTGATGTTGGGGAGAGCAGAGACGTGGAATGGTAGAAGACAGTTACCGATTTGTGCATCTTCTAGTCTATTTTGCGCTAATACAGGGTATACGAGCTAAAGAAAACGTAAAGAGAGAAACGTAGACGACATGTTTTTCGGATCTTTTCTTTGTACATCCTAGTCCTATACTGCGGTCTTGCCATGATGCTCAATAATATACAGTTCACTCGAACTCTCGCTCGACCTGCCTTTATTCGGACTGCCCAAACTCTCCTCGTCGATCTTTTCAATCTTATCAACCGTGACTTCCGTAGTAGTCGTCTTAAGTACATCACCTGACTTCAAGTTCTGCATCTTGATGCTCCTTCCCGCATTACCGTCTTCGTCCATTCGCGAATAAGCACCAGCAGAGTGACCGAGCTCGGTGCCGCCGCGGGCGGTGGAGCGTGCACCACCGGGGCGACTGAAATTGTGCGTTTTGGAGCCTGTGCCCGTGTGCGGACTTCGTAAGCTGTCCTCGCGGAGACTGCCTCTGACGAGGTTCATGAGTTGATTTAGGATTGTGAATTCCATTTTGAGTTTTACGGAGTAGACGGCACCTTTGAAGGAGGTTTGAATGTCGTATACTGCGACACATATCAATACTGATTGTCTGGATATAGTAATGTGGGTGGACCTACAGCCAGCAAACTCGAGACCGAGGAGCGTAATGTCCAAGCAGATGATTATCACGCTCATGACGATGGTGTGCACAAGGACCTTCCTTCCACTTGTCCCTCTGGCGTTCTTCTTCGCATTGAATATGGGCCCTTCTTGTGTGAGCATTGCGGCTGTCTTCCAGATATAAATTCCACTGAGTATCACCTCCTGCAGGAAGAAACAAGTGACCTGGATCTTCTCCACAACCGAGTACACAGGAATCCATCGGTCAGGGTTGTTCGTGCAGTTGGTTAAGAACGTCAGAACGCCAGTAGTGATATGCAGGACGATGCCATCGATACAGATCATGATCAGAATCCAGTGCGTCCAGCGACCATTGACGACGAGGTGGAGACGCGAGTAGAGCACTATGGATTGCCCGGTGACCATCATACACCAGCCGACCCATACGATTACGGTGTTGGCGATATTGTCGTGGGCCATGTTCTCGTTGATGTGGTAGAATTTGAGGAACATGCCCAGCCCGTGGAAGAAGATTCCCCAATTCGCCACAAGTAACGAGTAGTAGTAGAAGCCGGCATATCGTTTGAAGAAGGATTGTATTAGGACGGTAAGTTCGGCAACATCTGTACGACATGTTAGTACTTGAAGTACTGTGAAGTTTCTCGGGTGAATGTTGCAAGATGTGAGGAAGTAAAAGAGAAGGTGGCTTACTGTACCATGCAATGCTCAAGAAGGCACAGATAACAAGGCCATTGACATAGGGTACCTGGACGTCGGAACCGATGTTGGAGTCTTCGGCAGCCACCGCCATGATGAAAGCCAAACCAGATCAAAGCGTTAAAGCCCGTCTGCGCACTGAGTAGGGCAGCGCAGACTAGAAAAAAGGAAGGAAAGGAAGAAGCACAAATTGGGATATACCAGTAGCGAAATGCGAGAAGGTGATCGTCCAACGGGTGGACCATGTGGAGACGTCGCGCGTGTCTCCCGACTTTATGGCCATGGTTCAGATTCGCTTCCCCCAGGCCTCCCAACGGTTCGTGCAATATCGTCTGGGGCTGCTGGATGGAGTAAGCGTTGGTTTGGGGTCTCGCAAGCATTAATATACTAATTAAGGCGACGCCGAAAGTTAATTGGTCGGGTGGCTGCATTTGCCTCGTGGATGTTCAAGGGTGGAGGATCCGTGCATGTGATAAAGGATCGAAGGTTTGACGGGCCAAGTGTGCGCGGGCCTGCGTGCGGCGCATTTAGCAGGCGTGCTTACCATGTCCGAGAAAAGTGTGCCGAAGAGTGGTGAGGCATAAGTAAACAGGGTGTTCCTCGTATAGTAGAGCAGTTCGTTGCTTGTGGCGGATGCCTTCACGGGTGAGCGTCCTCGGTGGGCGCAATACCCGATGGCAAGGAATGTCGTCCCGACGCTGCGAATCCCCTACCAATGGGATTACTGTGCAGTAAGCCAAAGGAAAAGAACTAACCGATGCAATTGCTGTTGCGATGGAACGCGAAAGGGAGCATGAGGAGTGGAAGGAACAACAATACATGTCTCAGAAGGGATTACTGCATATGAAGCAGCCAAATCTCACTGGTTCTCTAGGCCTTGGTAGTAGGCTTACGCTTACCCTAGGGGTCCTTGTCACGCATGCATGCGGAGGCACACATCTCGTGCAGCAGTTTCACCCCTCTTCGCCTATCTCGCAGGCGTTGTGGTATTTCCAGGACAACAATACGAATTCGATCATTATCGGGAGCGAGTATTTGGGGATGCGCGTGCCTTTGTGATCCATTGAGCAAGCCGCGAGAAGAGATGCAATGAGGCGTGCGGGTCTGACACGGGCTGACCCGTCACCCGTATTGCGGGGCCAACCCAACCATGACCAACCCCCACAGCGAATTACTCGGGTACATGACACATGCACGAAGCGTCGAATCTCTTTCCTTGGCTCATCCTCGCGTACTGTTTATCCACTTAAACACCTACCAAAACGGGACTGACGCCCTACGCAAGGTTGCATTCTCGAAGGAAGAACCCGGGAAGAGATGCTGAGACGCGGCTTGCATGTCAGCGACCCGGGCCTGGTGCCAATGTGCATGTACGACCTTTGCCCTTCCGTCACCCCGGGTAAGATGTCTCTTACGCTTGGTATTTGGTAGCTTGGTCCAATGGTAAGACCTGGTGGAAAAGCACGCGGGGATATGGGGTGCTGGAACCCCGAGCTGGTTCGCGTGAGATTGAGGAGTTCGACCTCAGATTGGGGCGACGGTTTTGTGATATCGATATGCTTCCTTTTATGGCTGCACAATAGCTGCGCGTCTGCTGCAGTCTTCACGTTCCTCTTCCTACATTCCCACTCGTCCTTAAGGCTCAAAGGGGTATATATCTGCGCCACGAAGTGCGCGCTGCTGACATTGGCGAAACGTCACTCGATAACTTTTCCAGCGTGTAGAGACATCACTGCAAGAAACCTTACTCTACCCCCCTTGCCGCCACCATCGATGCGATTCACAATTCACCACCACTCTCCGACGTCTTTTGCGCGAAGAAAACTTGCTTTTCCTTATTATCTCGTCACGGCCCAAGTCGGCTCGGGCCGCCACGCCCCCACAACCACAGCGCACCACACACCGATCAGTCGCGCCTATGTAAGCCTCAGCCGAAAAAGCAACCACGCCCAGGAAAACCGAGTGAGCGATACGAGTAGAACGATAATTGAACAAACCCACTGCAAGCGTAGGCCGGAAGTGGCTGGATGTAGATGCGTGTATCTCCACCAATCATGCAGCAGCTTATATCCAATGCGCCGTAACGCGACAATAGAACCATCCTAACTTCCCGCCATATTGCGAGTGAAGACAAATTGAGAAAGCGATTCGCCTCGATTTTTCATCAACACCCATTGTTACTTGCCGGCTCGGGGATTGCATGGACGAGGCGTGCATGTAAAGTATGAAATATTCATGCAAGGAGATCTTGTGAGCACCTTGAGACGACAATGCCTTCGGGTGGTGAACTGCATTTTTGGCTGCGTGAAGGCCGCTACGCGTTCACAGAAGAGTCTTCCTAGCCTTGGTATCAGACATCTTCACAGCGTGCGAACAACTATAGGATCTGAGGATTAAACGAGATTCTGGCCACTTCTACCCAGCTATCCATAGGTATTTCCAGCCTTGTCACATTTAGCACACCATCTTTTGCGCTTCACGGACTGTCTTCACGAAAACTTTCGGGCGTCAACACACCTTTATATAGAGGTGCGATAAATGCTACTCGCACAATTAGATCTCCATCGAATTTGCTCTTTCCCCAGTAGCAGCTCTTGTTGGCGTCGCCGCTGGCAAAATGATATGCACATTTAAAGTACTGGTAGCACCATCCGTGTAAGCGGTCCGAATGTCCGCAAAGACTTGTTGCATCGGTAGCATATGTGCATACGGCTCGTTATCATAGACCGCCACAATCATGCCGAGTAAGTATGTACCAAGAACTACCCATGCACCTGAAGAACCTTTCCCTAAGTACGAGTCAGCTAGCTATCCTATCGTTTGGATTGTAGTACCTTTACCCAATTTCTCTTCGGTATGTATCTTCCTTGTTTCGAATGTACCTGTTCGATCCATGAACTGAGCGCTGCCTTCAAGCAAGAAGCCGTCGCAAACCTCATCTTGCGACAATAGTATGGAAACATGTCCACTGCGCAATGTGGGTGCCATCTCTCGAACGACATGACGAATCGATGGCCGTGATACAAGCGGTTTGTATGAGTTGAGGGGCATAATTGCTTTCCCGATATGGATGAGTGCGAAGTCGCTGCCATGCAATTCCGGATTAGACTTGAGACTATCCATATGACTGTCCATGATTATTGAGCGTATCCCGTCAGCATCCCACAAACAGCGATCGCCATATCCCAGAGCTGCAATATGTGACACGGCCCTTGTAGCGTGAGTATTTCCGGCTAGTACATGTTAGACCAGTGGTTGTGTGCTTAGTCATACGTGTATCTTACCAACAGTGACTGAGAATTCGATCTGACGGCGCTGTTGACCGTTTAAAGCGTTTTCCTGGGCTCTGTCATATATTGATGGTAACTCAAATATAGAATGAGCCGTTGTTAGCCCATAAACGGTGCCGTTCAATTGAATAAATCCACCAATGGTGGAGGTTATCATAGACTGGTTATTTCCATTCCGAAACTGGAATTCGACTCTAAGGCCGCATGTTGAGTGTTTCCTCTTCACAACGGAGGGAGGATCCACCGAAGCGATGCTGGTATTTGTGGTCACAGTCTGATTCGAGAGACTTGCGGAGGATCCTGCTCTCCTAGCGTCGAAAAGCTCGGGTGGCGGAGAGATAGAGTGTGCCTGCATGGACGGCGTCGTTGAAACGTAACTAATGATTGATTTTGGAGTTGGATCTTGGACTCGGCTGTCAATTGACGTGGAATCCAATGGCACCTCATCTATAGGAGGACATGGAGTGGGCAGGAAGGCCGGTATGCTATAATACGGCCCCTCCTCTGCACTCAACTCAGAGACTCGCGGCAGTCTGGAAGGGTGGGGACTATCAGGCAAATTTGAACCAAAGAACAAGCTTGAAGGCAGTCCAGGAGTGGCTGAGTGAAATCTACCTCTTTGAGCCTCAAGCTGATGCTTCGTTGCAACCATCTTCTTGCGCTTCCAGAGTATCCAAAACACAACCAGTATCGGAAGCACAAAACCACTGCCAACGGCTATTCCTACAATAGTTCCTGTGCTGAGATTACGGCCGCTAGATGGCGCTGGAGTTTCGATTGCGCGACGAACAACGCTAGAAGGACAGTGGGTGGGATGGCAGGCGAACCGAGGGGCGTCGAGACGAAAATGAACCTGAAAGACTCGCAAATAGGACAGATCTGCTACGGCTTTTCGTATCTCGTCTCTGCAGCGCTTACTCCCGCAGCGTATCCAAATAGATGGACTTAATTGAACGTTATTCGAAGCAGCTTGAATACAACCGGACATGCAAAGTTCCAATTCGATGATAGTATCATCCCGAGATAAGTTTTTCGGTAGAGAAGCCAGAACCGGTCGTAGATCTGTGATGAGTCGTTTTCGAGTCGTGCTTGACCAAGTAGCCTCTACGGTGGCTGGTGGCGATAGATATCTGAGCTTGCCTATGTATGTGCCGTCTTCGAGCATGTAGAGATGTGGGGAAGCAGCAGGTACATTGACAGCGTGGTTAGAAAGAGTATCCTGAGAAGCTGGGGGTACCCCTGCAGAGGAAGTGGTGTTACTGCTACTTGCTGTTGGCCTTGGCGCCGTAATATGCTGAGTTGGTGAAGCGGATGCAATTGGCGACTGCGGCAGTTTGCCTTTCGAAACCTCTTTACTGCGAGGCGTCCTGTAGCGCTTCCAGAACAAGAATTTCAGGTAAGGTTGTCGCGCTGTGGTAATATGGGTAAGTGAAGTCGCCACACGAGGCTGCTGTCCTGATGACTGTTCTGTGCGTGCGCTCTCGCTCATGGGATTTGGGTTTAGTTGTGTCTGCTCTTGTTCGCTCTGATTCGAGCTTTCTTGTGGAGAATGGGGCAGATTCACGTATCGTCCATGCGCCATATCCCCTGGCGCTGGGTGTTCTGACGGTCCGGCGTTCTCCTGGTGAATTTCTATAGCTGTGCCCCTCTGTTTTGTGGATAGTGTCGAAACCGGCCGTTCGTGAGGATTGTGGCTAGGTGCTATGTGGCTCTCACCTTCGCGTTGCGTTCCGATTCCCTGTTCTTGGACACATTCGGTTTCTATAGTCTGCGTATCGGTTGACGCAGCCTGAGGAGCTACATCGCCTTGTGTCGCAATCGGTAACGGTGCTTGTAATGGCTGGGGCCATACCCGTGAGTCGTCACGGTCTAGAGAGTTATGAACACTATCAATCGGAACTGTCTGGCATGTAGAAATCCTCGTCGAATCAACTTTGGCGTCAGGAGGACTGGTTGCGGCGACGGAGACGGGATCGCAAGGCTGGGGAACATGGAGGGTAGGTTCGTGAAGTGGAACTCTGAGCGCCGGACTCAAGAGATCATCCGCATGCAATCGGGGTGATATAGGTGTCGCGACTGCCTCCATCATCGAACATGCGGTTCACAGTGGAAACATAACGAAATGGAAATGTCCGGCGAGGTGCGAGAAGTTCAGCTGATCAAGCAGGCTGATCGCGTCGCCCCGCCACTACGCAGGCGGAAACGCCACCGTGTCGGCCTCGTTCGGCCCCACTGCGCGTCAAAAGGCCTAAAACGATAAACATATCATCAATTCTTAGAGCGGTAACAAAATGTCTCGTTCAGCTTGCTTCTTCGACGAAAGCTTCGCTGCGAATCTCAGTAGCCTGTCTAAAGAGCATCAGTACGTGATGGTTAAGGGCCTCTGGCCTACAGTAACCGTCACATACGAGTCTTTCGACCCGTCGTCTTATGCACCGTTCTTCCAGTATCTAGGAAAGGAGATTGGACACTTACGACATCATCAGCGGCATTTTGCCGTGCAAAATCTCGATGGCACCTTTAACGTCGTTGGTATGCTTCGCGAAAGCTCCACGAAATCTCAGGCGGAGTTGGTTCAGACGCTCTCTGCAAGTTATCTGAACACAACTTCCACGGCAATCCGTCGCTCTCTGGAGCTCTCTGTTCGGTTATGGCTCACGCTTAACATCAACTCGTCTTCCGTAGCAGTGGGGCCTACATTCCCAGACGAGACGCCGTTGGACTGGGAAGACGATGTATCTTTAGACACCTTGGTGAAGGAGCAATTTGCGAAGAATGGTAGTGGCAGAGGGAAGATGGCGAAGTCAAAAATTGATCCAGCTTTGACGGCAGCGTATCTGGCCAGCACATGCGGCCTAAAGCTTCGGTGGACAGACAGCCTCTTCGAACATCTCCGATTCGACTCCGCACGGCAAACGCTCGCAGTGTACCGGCACAAAATCTGTCTAGTCAATCACATCGAGTCAAATGGCGGTTGTCCCATCCCAGAAGCAGTCCTGAACGAGATCCTCGACACGTTAAACTTGCTCTTTCCGTTCGGGGATGCAGCCACGAAACAATTGCTCATCAAGGAGCATCAGCAACCTCTTTATCAACTTGGAAGCTGCGGTCGGACCCGCAAGCTAGATCTCGCGAATTACGAGTACTTCCGAGAGGAGCTGGAGTATCTGATCGACTCGTTTAACCGGCCGCCGAAAACATGGAGGCAGCTAGCTACCGATAGGAGGAACAAAATGGAGTGGGCTGTGTTCTGGGTGACTGTCATGGTATGTTCACGTATTCCTCTCTCTGGTACAGTTGAAGAGACCGGAAGATGTAACTGACGTATGTGCAGGTGGCGTTCCTAACTATAGTCAGCATACCCTGCAACATCATCCAAGCGACATACTCAGTAAAGGCATATCGGGCTACTCTTAAACAATTGAAAGAGTTGTGACAGGGCGCGTGCATGGCGAATGGGTGTTTTGGTGGTGGGGGGACGAGTTCAGAAAGGAGAATAAGCCAACTGGTGGGCGTGCGAGGAAGGCGCTACTGTTGCAAACCCCACCTACTACTCTTCATGCATACGGCAAAGAGAATTTGGAAAACAAACAAAAGATATACAGCTGGAATGCTTAGAAAGTTTCAAAATGCTAGACGTAAACTTATCTTTATAAACACTCTTCCCTACCATTATCATAAGCATAATCTATGCGCCATTAACCCACATCTGCCCTGACGCCCTGCAAACGTCGCCGCAAATGCGAAAGACCACCTCCGCGTATTAAAATTCCAACGCTCCCCTAGTCCTATGCACTACGCAACATTACTTCTTATCCAGAATCTCATGAACCTTCATATCCAACCCCACCCAAAACACCCTTCCCCTCCACTCCACCGTAACCCCGCCATAGAAAGCTACCACCCAGATAGGCAGTGCAGAAACCTCCCTCGCCATCCACGCGAAGAACCACGGCCCAAAACTTCTTCTCGCGCCATCTAGCAGGCTAGGGTCACGGGGTGTCTTGTGCCCAAGTAGCGGCTGCAAAGCAGCTGCTTGGTGGTACGCGTGGTGCGACCTCTGCGGCAGGATGAAGTCTGGGGTATGTTCATCCAATTCTACGGTCTTCGCGCAGTGTAAAAGCAGATATTGCGTGTAGTCGACTAGACACCAGAGGCTCATGCTGAGAAGCCAGACAAGGCCGAAGGAAGCCCATGTTGGGGGAATGCCGTGGCGGGCGAAGAAGGGCAGGGTGGTTAAGGCGTAGGCGCCGTAGAGACTGCAGAGGATGGACTCAGTGCCGGGTTCGACGAATGTTGCTGCTGTGACGGTAAACTTGCGGACACGTAGCCAGCGTAGTCGGCGGTGAATACAAGCAGCGACCGAGATGTGCGAGATGGGTTGGAAGCAGAAGTCGCCAAAAAGCATCGCGTGTTTACCCCATTTCGAGATTCTCTCGCCGGGCGCGGGCTGGTAGCTTGGTTTCTCGAAGGGCTGTGGCTTCTTCCAGAGCGCGTCACCGATGAGGTGGTCTTCGCAGATGTTGTCGGAGAAAAAGTCGATGCCTGGAGCGCGGTGCGGGTTGGTACTAGTCACATAGTTGAGCTGTGAGCGGCGGAACATTGTGCTTTTGCCCATCACACAGGGCGCGACCGCTACAGTGTTGATGGCATTGTAGAACTTGGCGTGTGCGCTCGAGAGGAAGGCTTCGTCTAGACGTCCGCCGCCGCGTTCGAGTAACCTGGAGAGTTTGCTGCGGGAATGCTTGTACGGCTCCGAACTCTCACCGACCGCCATGTTGGGCGCGGCGGGATTGTACTCCTGTCCGCTCAGTAGCTCCCTCCTCTCCGTCCCAGTCAAGTGCAGCGAGTCCAGGTCCACTGTCAACGGCGTCTGATGCACAAACTTGTACTTCGTCTTGCCGCCATATCCACACAGCAGATCCACCATGCGTCCGCAAACGCCCTTTCCGAGCCAGACATTGCAATCGAGGATCCACACAATGTCTCCCTTGGCCTCTCTGTATGCCCGACTCATGTTCCTGATCTTCGGATTCGGTCCCAGCGCATTGTTGTTCTTCACCAGCAGCGGGTCCTCCTCTTCCACCGTAATGGTCGCGTCGACATCCGGAAAGTCGCGAAGTAGCCGCTCGAGGATGGGCAGCGCCGGGTCGGAGCGCGAAGACACGCAGAGGACGTTGGTGATCTTACGCTTCGGATACGTCTGGCGGAAGGTCGCGGCTAGGCACTCATACAGTCGTGGTTCGAGGCCCTTCACGGGGCGTATGATGGTGACATGTGGCACGGCATTGTCGCTCAAGTCTGTCAGGCAGGTCGCAGGCTGTGGTCGTCGCGAATAGTAGCGGAATCTAATTCGTGTCAGCAATAGGCGGTGACGTCGGCAGGATGCTGGGCAAGGCCTACAGTTGTGTGACGCCAATCGCACACACACACCACACTATGATAAACCAGACGAGACAACCCAACGCAAAGTACATGCGCAGAGGGACTTCGTCCGTCTCGGGCTGGAGGGGCGCGGCGCGACGCATGCGCGGATGTTCGCAAGGCGAGTCTCGAAATGGCTTGTCTTGCGAAGTGCGATTTTGCTAGAGCTCGGAGGTTGCGGAGTTTGGTGCACGTGCAGAAAACGTGGTAGAATAAAGTGACGCTGTCGTGAGGACCAAAAGAACGGCCGGAACTGCCGGAATGCACTTCAAGATGGTGGATGAGATGGATTGATTGTATTTAGTAATCCACTCGTCCTTACGCGACGTTACAGCACTTCCCGGTTCATGATGGAACCAGCTCATCAAAGTGGATCCGCTACGTGCGACGAAGAGCAAACCTAACGCTGTGCTATGACAAACCTGTAAATGCTACTCAAACCATGCCAACCCTGAAATGTAATAACTAGTGAGTAAGCAAAGCAAGAAGTGATTAAGAACAACTATCCAGGGGTGCAGGTGTCAAGACCTCATTGCTTCGGCTTCTTGCGCACCAACCCAGCTCCGAGCATGTTCACACCGTTCGCTGCGTTGGCTCCGGCGACGGGCGTTGAGGTCTCTACTTTGACTTTCTTCCGCACAAGACCGTCTCCAAGAACTATAGGACCATCGGTGGGCTTCGGCTCGGTCTCGACCGGCGCATCCGGTTTCCTTTTCTTCCTCACTCCGAGCAAGATCGTCGGCGCGGTGCCATTAGATGTCGCTGCAGTTGCAGTGGGCGCGTCCTTCTTCCCCACAACCGTCCTGCTCCAGCTATCTATGCCTCCAAGTACGGCAACTTCTTCTTTCCACCTCCTTGTGCTCCTAGCTGCAGTGCCTTTTGTGGCGAAGTTCTGTTGCAGTAGTACCTGATGCGCTCGTTCGTAGTCTTTGGCGGAGAACACAATAGTGCCACGTGAAGACTCCGGCCAGAGGAAGTAAGGACTTGACTCGGCAGGGAGTTTCAATGCTGCGTTGCCGGACCCATCTAGCATGGTGCAAAGCGTCGATGAAGATGATTTGATTCTTGGCAGTAAAAGAGGAATGGGCCCATACTCGGTATTGACTTTCCTTCGTATAGAGTTCCTCTTCTTCCTTTTCGGCGTAGTGGGTAATGAAGCCGGCAAAGACGCTAGCGAGTCGTTTTGGGACAGGGCCGACAACGTTTGGGAAGGCTCGTCCTCAACATCTTCAAGAATGGAGGGTTTCGGCGGGGTGATGACTATCCAAATGAATCCAACAATCCTCCCTGAAGAGCACTCTTGTCGAAAAGCCATGAACTCCCAGAATTGGTCGAGCGTCTTGACGCTCTTCCACTGCCCATTGCTGCGCGAGGGTGTACCCCCTTCCTTAACCATGGCATCAGATCCTCGGTCTGGTAGTTCCTCATCTAGCTCATCCATGAAGCGGGCTTTAGGGTCGTCTGGGAAATGCGGGACTAAGCAGCGCGGCGGAGCTCCGGGATGCGGTGCGATCTGCAGAAGGGGGTGCGTGACAGCCCAGCGGCGGGGTGCGGAGGGTGTAGGGGGAGGTGGGAGATAGCGGAGGGTGTCGTTCGGTTCAAAGCCAGGCACCACGAGGTAGCCCTTTGCTGTGCTTTTTGACTTAGGAGACGGTTCGGCTATCCTTGTATCGTCAACGCCATTCGCAAGTCGTTCTGTGAGAGTCTTCATCTCCTCTTCTGCCGTGTATTCGCGCACGATGGGATCCAGAACCTTGCACCACCACTTGACCAGTCCCCTATCATCCAAAACATGCTTGTCCTTGTTCTCGATGCTCGCCGGGAAGAGGTATTGGTCCTGGGCTCTTGCGAACAGCGAGACGACTACCTTTTTGCCTTCCCGCTGTCTCTGCCTCGCTAGCCATGATACAAAGGTCCCACATATGCCTCTCAGCGGCGATCCGGCTTGCGATCTCGGGAGGTTCAGTAACGAGAGGTAGCCCGTAGAGTCGGCTTTCGATACGAAGATGGTCGTGAGGCGCTTCGTGGTGTATACGAGAACTTCAATGGCAAGTACAAGCAGCTCCTCGGTTGAGCCCGAATCCACGGAATTTTTGGGCGTGATCGACGCGGCTAGGAAATGTGATTCACAAAAGGTCCGCTCAGATTTCGCATGCGGAGGGGCCGAGAAGAGAGCCGGGGATATGGTGGGGGGCGTAGAGTAGTGGTAGAAGGTGAAGGCGACATCTTTGGGGAGCTGAGAAGCAAGAAGATCGTAGAGAGAGTCACTGGTGGTGATATCGACCATGGTGGCGGTGTCGAGCTGCACGAAGAGAGGGCGCGTTGAGCGTTGAACGTTGATGGGGATGCGACCCAGGTGCCAAGCCTTCGACCATCCCATCTTTTTAGTTCACCTCCGAGCATCCACGAACATCCACGACTTCTATCTTCGACGCCGGCCACTCCCCCAAGGCACATCTATATATCGTGCAACAGCCTCAATGGCATCTAAAAGGTCGATTAGAAGTCTGCTACAGACAACAGCACCATCTCTGCGTCCAGCGCGGCCCCCACAGCCGTCTCTCGTGCGGACCTCCGCATGCGCATTCTCGACCACCCCGTCATCACGAGCCCCCGAATTTGATACCGAAACCGCCGACCGCCCGCGATGGCAGCAGACACCTCCACGAATGGTTGCCCCCTTCCGGACACGGCCGCTGCCCCGGGGCCCTGTCTTCAATGTGAACGAAGACCCGCGAAAGCTGGACGATGTATACGTACGGATGCTGGGGCCAGGCGGCGACAAGATGCTGAGCGATGAGGTCAAATGGTTGGCAGTGACACATAAGAGCTTCGACCATGGAAGGAGAGGGTTCAATGACCGGTTGGCGTTTCTGGGTGCGTACAGGGCCTGGCACCAGTGAAGAGGATGATGAGGATATATACTGACTTCAAATTCAGGAAAGAGGATTGTCTCACTACAAACATCGCAAGCTCTGCTCAACTCCCCGCAAGCCGAGTCGTGGCCGAAGGACGCCAAAGGCCAACCTCTCCCCGATCGGTTCGGCCGCAGCCCCTTCATTCATCCTGCCCTGGCCAATCTACCAGGCCTAACATCGGATGCCAAAGACCGGGTGCTGGACAAGAAGCGACTGTCGGGGCTCGCAGAGCGGTATGGCCTGGACAAAGTAACGCGCTGGAAGCCAAAGAGGGTACGCAATACCGCCTCCTATACCTCCTCACCATACGCAATTGTTATCTTGATTGCAACCAACTGACGGTCAACAGGCGGACAACCTGCAGGGCTCTGGCATAGACGCCGTCCTCATGACTTCGCTCTACGCCATCGTTGGAGCCATTGCCCTTGAGCGGGGCGGCGAAGTCGCAAACAAGGTCACTCAAGACAAGATACTCGCGCCGCTTGGCTTTACCTTTTCTACCGACTAATACCCCTCCTTATATATCTATTAGAGCTGTGCACAACTGTATGATACAATGTAAAAGCCTGTCCTTCTGTCTTCCTCGCTTCTTCCACATATCCCTACTACTCGCTTTCCTGAGTGAAGGGTCCTTCGTTGCCCACCACAACAAGCTCTCCTTCACCACGAGAACCAAATATCTCGACCGGCTATATAAACAGGTCTGCCGCCCTCGCCTCTGCCTTTTTCTTTTCTTGGTCACGGAACCGCTTACTAACAAGATGAGGCACCAGACACCTATCGAAGACGAAACCGACTGGGATGACACCCCGCTTGACGTCAACACCGAGACCATCTCTCTACAAGCCGCTACTGCAGTGCACCCCACCCCAAGTCCCCTCACGGAGCCTCCGCCAACGTCAACATCTCCGCCGCAAAACGCGCTGACGGACCCCTCGATCCCTAATGCCGACGACGCCTACGCAGCCCTGATCGAGCGCAACAGTCGCCTCATCGAGCACACCGTGAAGCTCACTTACGAGCGAGACGAAGCAAGACGTGATGCTGACGCCGACATGAATTACCAGCGCCGAGTGGATGCTGAAGCCGAGTCAGCTAGTCGTGCAGTGACGATTCAGAGCCAGGCGGCTACTATCGCGCAGCAACAAGCTGAGATTCAGCGGCTGTTAGCCGAGAGTGCGCGCCAGCAAGCCGAGAGTGCGCGCCAGCAAGCTGAGATTGCCTGCCAGCAAGCTGAGATTGCCCGCCAGCATGCTGAGATTGCCCGCCAGCATGCTGAGATTGCGCGGCACCGCATGAAGGACCACCAGTACAAAGAATTCACCAAGCAAAGATGGTCAGGTGGTGGTAGTGGTGATCGCGGTGGTGGGGGTTTGCCCTACTAGGTGGTATGTCTATATACGATACTATGGTTGTTGCTGAGCTGATTTGGAAGTACAGGAACGGACGGCGGACACGGTGATGAAGGACGTCGGGAGGTGTGATGCGGAGATGACCTTTGAGTGCGTGATAAAGAAGTGAGGGTTGCTCAGTCCGTCTGAACAAATCTAGATGACCGACGCATAGGTCAGCAAAAGACGACAAGACCGCCTAACACTTTCGAAACTTTCAGCGTACATGGCAGCCAGGGTAGTCACAGAGCGATACCGTAGATAAAAATGAATCACTGCATTACGATTATGACGTCTTCTACCTATGAAATACAATGTGAAACTCATACTCTAAGAAACCCTTCTGCATCGTACAGACTCCCAGGTGTGCCTAGATTGCCACTACTGGGCGGATGGATGTGGATGCGGACATTTGGTGTACTGATTCCAAGGGCGCTACGCTTTCTGTAGCGGTTGTTTGCTCTGCTTTCTTTTTGCTCTTTTCTGCTCGCGTTCGTGAGTGTGCTTTCTTCTTTCGCGGGCGAATCGTCTATGGCGACTTTGAATTCTCGCTTTTTACTGGCTGGTTTGGAGGTAGATACGGGCGAAGAGGATAGCGGAAGAAAACGCTGTTTCGGTTTGTTCGGCGATGTGACGGGTGGACGTGGCGGCGTCGAACACCAGAACTTCTCGCCGTCTTCCCAGATACTGGAACTGCGATCCCTATTCGCACCAGGGGTGCTAGGTTTAGGGCTCGATGTGATGAGGAGGCCTTTTGGTTCCGAGGTCCACAGGCTGAGGTCCTCACCATCTCCGGCTGTAGCAGTAGGAGTCGCTGTAGGAGTAGCGTCTTGAAGATCAAGGATAGTAGCTTCTTCTTCCCAATCATTGAGTATATCTCCGATAAGTTTCTGCCCCTTCTCTTGGTCCCATGTGGAGTCTTCCTCTTCTCCACCTGCATCTACGTCATCAACAACGTCTTCTAGTTCGTCTAGCCAGCTCTCTTCTCCGGGAAGCGCGATGCTATCTTGCCGTCCTAGACGCAGGTACCGACGCTCGCCTCGTCCACCTTTCTCGGAATCAGCATCTGAATTCATACGGCGCAATTTCTGGATGGAGGACCGGAGTGGACGGGGTGGAGAACCACGTGGGCCGCAGGGGGAGGGCGTGAGCGTGGGCATGGCAGCAAAGTTTATGCAAGGGGCGGGGAGCTGTGCGTGACTGGGACGCGGGGAGGATGGTGGCATTGGTGAGGGCGAAGAGTACGTGGAATCCGGAGATAATTGAGGAGACAAGCCAGGTAGTTCATGGCCAGCTTGTGTGTCCAACCTCTCGTGCTCCGTCGATGCTGAGGATAGAGGCCCCGTGGCTATTGGGGGACTAGACGGAAACGCCGCTTCAAGAAGGGGCTCAAACATTGATTTTGCCGACGTGGTACTTGTAGGAACGGGGATGCTGTTCCGAGTCTTGTTCGGCACTTCCATGATACTTCCGCTTTTATTGTTAAAAGGGCTGTTTAGGCTGTGAAAAGCCTCATTGCTAATAATGGCGGGGTCAATGGTATCAAGAGGCTCTTCGGGAATGATAATCTGACTGACTGGGAGTTTGTACGCTGAAGATGGGAATCGTTGCGGGATGCTTTTTGGAGAGCAGGGTGGGGAGTCGTCCGAACACAGTGGTTTATAAGTTGCTGTTCGGTCGGATTGTACTGAGGATTCCTCTGGAATGGTGGAAAAGGGAGAACAGAAGTTCCTAGTCGGGCTCGTAGTTGGTGTTTTGAAAACGAGATATGGCTGTTCTGGGTCGTATTCGTCTGTGAGGAGCGGTTTGCCAGGCGACGAACGTATATCAAGAAACGTTTCGAAAGGCGAGGAAACATCATCAACGACATTTGATCTCCAGTGTTCGTCGTCATACTCATTTGAAGGTCGGGATAATGCAAACGTCGGCGGCGGCGAGATCATGTTCTGCCCTGACGGGATATCATGACAAGGACTGGGAAATTTCGGGATAGAAGATATCGATCCGGCACTCATACGTTTTTGCCCATATTCTGGGCTTCCAGACGGAACGTAATAGGTCTGCGCTATAACAGGTGATCCGATGGGACCGTGGTCGTAGTTAGCCATCGGCAGAGTTGGCGAACTGGGGGTTAGCGAGGCACGAATCGAAGTCGCATTGATCTTCAGATCCGGAGCGAAAATCGATGTACTTGGGGGTCGAGGAAGGGATCGTGTGCTAGAGAAGCCAAGACCGACGTTTTGCTTGTTCTGTGATACGGCATTCGGTGACTCTTCCTGGATATCCTTCATCGCGCAGGGGCTGGGAGATCTACTCCTCGGCCAATGAACAGTAGGGGTCAAGGAGATGCGAACGCAATTCTGTCTTTTATGGCCTTTGTTGCTGCGGGCACTTGGGCTTCCCTTCAAGTTGGAAGGTTTGCCTGCTGACATGGGAGATGGATCCCACTGGAACGGATTACCGTTACTGCTCCTCGTGGATGATGCCTGGGTAGAAGCTTGCGAAAGCTGTCTTTTCGGAGCGCCATGGTTTCCAGATGCGCTCTGCATGATCGACGAACGCTTTCGACGATCTTCAGGAGATCCATAAGGAGTAACATAAGATACAGACTTGCTCTTCGGAGTCGTCAAGCTTCGCGTAGTGAGAGGGCTGCAAGTTGGAGAGGAAACCTTGCTCATGGTGATTGATTCCGCATTCTTCACCTTGCCGATAGATTGTAAGCTGGACGAGTTGGTCAGAATGGAGCTTTTACTCCCACCCTGGACAGATGAGGTTGCTAAACTGAAACGAGCCGCGCTGCTTTTGATCGACCCTTGCGAGCGCTGACACTTCCCATGGAGCGTAAGTGTGTCTCGGATAGGCCTTGGTCCCACGATCATTGAATTCCTCCAGTCTCGCTTCCTGGCTTTCTGGACGCGAGCGTTTGACGTGCGCATGATCGGACTGGACTGAGTCGCCAGAATTGAGCTGCCGGCCGACTCATAGCTCGAGATGGACAGGCGTGAAGGACTGCGGCTTCGGATCTCGGTCTTGATGCGCGCAACCCCTAAAGGGAGAGGCGGTAAGTCGCCGTCTGGGGCAGTACCCGATGACTGGCTCACTGATCTCGCGTGGGAGTTAGGACGTGGCAGCCGAAACATAATTCCAGGTCTGTTGCTCGTGGGGATTTCTGTTACCGATTTGGATCGATTTCGGGGCACGTGAACCTCTGTCTTAGTGACGGCCTTGGCGGTTAGACTTCGACGAAGAGGTTCCGGTTGTAGATTCTCGTGTTGAAGACCTGGTTCTTGTGTTGAATCCATATTGCGGAAGGCTGGATGTCTTTGGAGTAGGGATTGATCTGACGACGGACGGCTATGACTTTTCCGAGGCGATGAGGACTCTCCTCCAATTAACCCACGAAGGACTGGAACCAGTGGAGAGGGTTTTGGGCTTTCGATAACTGTGGAAAGAACGGGAACGCGGATCTTGCGCATTTGGATTGCTTTTCCAGAGGCGCGACGCGATGAGAACGGCCATGACAAACGCTTCGACTTGCTCACGCACCCAGTCGGTTTTGGTGGTGCGTAATGGGTTGGAAATGATTGTGGTTCTGGGAGGTCGATCGTTTCAACCGAAGGTAGTGTCCCCCAACCCGACTTCGAGTTGAACGGGAGTATTGCGTTGCGCCTCAGTACGCTGCGTGGTTTTGCCACAGTCGCTCGCTCCCCGCCTCTCTGCGATTGCGCCATTACCATGCCCCTCTCTTCTAGATCCGCAAGTAGTCGTTTGTGTGTCCGAACAGCTCGAACGAGTAGGACTACAAGGCCAATCAGGAGGCCTAGCATGACCACTCCAACACCTGTCAAAGTGGCCGCCAGCGCAATAGGACTCATTTGCGCGCCAAATGCGCGCATCTCAATCGGCGCCATGGCCTAAGATTCCAGACCTTCTCACTCAAGTAGATTCGATCAGAACGTCGTTGCTATGCGCAAATGGTATCTGTAGTAGCCGCACCGGTTAGATTCGTACGTCGCTTAACAAATTAGTATCGCGTGTTGATGGCCTTCTGTCCATATATCCTCCTCTTCTGTTTACTCGACCGCCAGGGCTGGCGAGAAAGACTTGAAAGTAATGAACGGCGGGCGCAACCGCGGCAGTAGCATTTACCACAACATTGAGGAATTCCGAGATAAACATACATGCTCAGGTGTCTTGGTGATATCTTACAGTAGTCACAACAAGCAGTGCGGAATGAAGAAGAAATATGGAAAGACAACAACAGCCCTACGATGACAGCGCAAGGGAGATGGAAGGAATGCGGTCATTGGCTTCCCACGAATGCTACGAGAGGCTGCCATTTTGATAGATCGGTATCATATTGGTTAAAATTGAGCTTTTAGCTCTTTTCCAGAATGACGGGTGTTTATTGATGCTTGCAGTACTACTGTGCGGTAGTCGGTCGTGACCTAACATCGACCTTCTTTTCCTTGTCGAACATCGTTGCTGCCTTTAATAAGCAATATGTGAAGAAATCAATCTTCGCGCAGTTTTTAGTTAGTCAAAAACTAAAGGTTCGGTATTTTGGCACTTCTGCATCAGTGCGACGGCGGAAAGGGAAGAATTGGACAAAAGCGGCAGTCGGCTAGCGACGCAGTCCAGGGAGTGTAAAACTCCATCTGCATCCATACACATCGGGCGTAAGAGTCTTAGACAGCGAACAGAGGTGAGGAGTCTTGTGCTGCGGGTAACCATAGCGCGGTGGAGCGGCCGTTATATGCGGGAGGAATGAGTTTCTTCAACGTGGTGTCGTGGAGCTTTACCGCAAGCCAAAGCCTGGAGGTTCCGTGGTGGATACAAAGAGCTGGGGTACTATCTCAGATAGGATGAATGGAAGCCCAAGGATCGGAGATGAGAGAGTATGCAATTTCAAGGAAGAAGTTGAGATCTTAGAGTCGCGGAGAGTGATGCGACTTCGGATGGATTCGCTTACTAAGCAGTTTCCATTGTGACGTACCGCGTGTGGAACAGTATGTCGGTTGGCGATCCTTGATTTAAACGATGACGACTATCTTAAATCGGTAGCTTGAGGAGCTTTGCGCGCCGCCCCCACTCTTGGGTGAGACTACAGGAGAAAGTTCTGGTCTTTGCTACTTCGTTCATGTCAGATCCATACTCTGCCCCTTCTCGCATGACCACAAATATCGAGCAGTTCCGGCTTCGTAGTATTGATGACCCACGCGAGCAGCCATGTGCGTTTATACGGCATCTAATCGACCAGCCGATATCTTTGCCCCATCATTGGCACGCTGAGATACATATATGACATTGCCTTCTCGCTCGCCTTTCGCGGTCGTATCATGATTTTCACATCTTTCAGCATGGGGTTTGGCTCAAGTCAGAACGCACATCCCCCGCTCACCTTGTGCATCCTTTGCAATGACATCTTGCTGTTGGTTGTCGACCACCTTGTAACTGATTCGGCGAGTACTTTCTTGCCTTTCGGCAAAAAAAAAAAGAAAAAAAACATACAACAGTGGGGATTCGCTAGTGGTCACCCACCTAACTACTAGTCCACCGGTACGCTGCTTAAATATGGCTGAGCGAACGGGAAGCCTTGTATTCAGCGTCCTATGGTCGTATGTGCTAGGATACATGACCTCTTACATATATAATCAGGGTGAAGAGACCCATGGTTGGAAGGTAGTCCATAGGGCCATTGGCGGCCTATCAAGTACACCCTCCGCAACATTCATTCCTTACACCCCCATCTCGATCAACACTACTGGAAGAATAAAGGAACTCTACCTGCCGAAAACGCTTTCATCTTCGAATTTTGCGCACCCCGTCTACCCGCAGCGCCTGCATATCAATCTTAGAGGATCATATGCGCTCGTTTTCGAAAGTTCCATGCAGGCAGTGAACACCGCCTCCAGGCTGTCGTTCAAGGATATAACCGCCTCGGTTGTTTTGTATTCAATGTCATTTCCACTCCGCTTCTGTCCTGAGTTCAGCACTTTGGTCTTCCCAAAAAGTCCAGTACGGACGACACTCTCTGCGAACTCCATCTAGTTGGACTACCCAAGCATGCACCCACCGTTGTCGGCATTTTGGTGGACGCCTACTGGGACCCAAATGAGATTGAACATCTAAATACTGCCTTTCCGCATTTGCAGCGCCTTAGCATACAAGGCTACGATGATGACCAATGGTACCCGAAATCATTAGCCTGGTTGGACAAGCATTCAAACATCTTAGGGTCCTTGCACTACCGGACATGGCTCATCTCGATTTGGCGGAAAACAAAGCTTCAGAGTTTAACAAGGCTGCAGGGCTTGCGTTCAGTGCTATCGAAGGGTTAAACGAGTTTTGGCCTGTAGAAGGCTTGGTTGCCCAGAAGGTTCGCGGCGAGAGATTGCCACTAGTAACGAGATTATAAGACCATCGGCGCGATCGAATATTCAGAGAGTAGCGATAGAAAGAGAAGCGATGAGGACGACACCGAAACAACGCTTCAGAGAACGGGTCCTGGGAAATGGAAATAGTCTAGATATGGTTCAAAGGTCTTCGACAGCTTCATACAGACAAACCTCCTGTTTTTGGAGCCTGCATGGCGCGAGACCTATTATCCAGTTCGAAAAGTGTGTGGTGTGCTGTTTTCAAATGTATGGATAACAACAACAGCAGTTACAGGCAATCTTATCCTCTTGGTGATGCTGATCGATCATCCGCTGTGCAAAATCTTACGAGGTAGCTTTCTTACTTTATTATACGATTGTTAGCCGCAACATCTGTCACTACATTTGTTCTCTACATCTTCTATTTTCCTAAAGCGTTGAGCAACTGTTAACCAGGGAACCTTAACATATACAGGTCTCAGCGGATAAGCGCCCACGGATCCGTATATAGCCAATAAACCAATGACTCAACCTCTGCCTACTCCTTGGAGCGGCCCGCTTGCGTCCGAGTCTAAAGGAGGCTAGGCAGCGACATGTGTGCATGCGGCGTGGCGAATGTAGGCAACCACCAAGCATTAATGAACGACAATTTTCAGAGTTCCTTTGTAATAGATTCATATCCTATTTTCAATGGCTTCTGGATCGCTCAGAAATTCATCTCCCACGTTCAGGTTGTGCGACCTCAACAATGATGTCCTCCTGGAGATCGTTGACCACCTCCCGAGCCCCTGCAAAGACCGCCGTAGGCATCCACCGACGCCGGTAATGCACCTTTCTTCGGTGATTCGTCGCTTCCGCAAATTCTTAGAGCCCATTCTGTTAAGGCCGATCGCCCCCGCCAAAGTTTTCAGCCGCAGAATCAGGGTGTGGGACGCCTGGGAAGCCATCCGCAAGGCCATTGACGGACTCTCGAACGATATCCATCATCTCGAAAACGTTCGCACAGTACATTTGGATCTCTATGGTCGATTGTTAGGGTACGAAGGAACCGGCCGTCCGTGTTATATTCTAATTAGCTGTCGAATGTTCCTTCGCCATAACTTTCCCGTGCAGCCTCTACAATCTCCAAAGCCTGGGGATAAATATTCCAGACTCTTATATATACGCTTTTAGAGAGGCTCTCCAGTCTGTGAACACTATGGTACTCTTCAATGGAGCAATGTTACCACAGTATTCGTGAATTGCAAGATGGCTTCCCTGCTTTACCACTGCCCCAACGTCCGGAATATCGCGCTTTACAACTTCAGCAACGACGATCGTTATCAGTAGTTTGACATCCTCGAATTGGCCAAATGCGCACGCAGAATTTCTCACATCGAAACCGACACTGATTGGATAATCGCAATATCAACAACTTGGGGGCATATTCCCACCTGCCATCTTCTTCGTCTTTGATCATGCTTTTTTCCCATCGGGAGACGTATTCTCGTGAAGAAACTCTCCACCACAGGCCGCAGGATCGTGCTCTACTTCGATCGATACTACTTAAATCCATCGACCAGATCGAAAGCGAGGAGAAGGAACAGGGAAATGATGACGCGAAGATTATATGGCTACAAATATTTCATGGAAAAATACAGTTTTCGAAGAGGCTTCTGTGAGAGGAAGGGAAATTGTCATGGCTTGAATTGAGGATGTGTGCAGCAGTCCGGGAGCATCATCATTTTGCGTAAAAAAATCGTGCGCTGACCAACACCATGACCTGATACGAAGATGCAATAGAACGAGTTTCTAATAAATCGTAAAAGCGCAAGCCCAAGAGAGCAGCCGTTCTGTAATACATCCTTCATCGGCGGCCCGGCTTCCCCGCATCCGCTTGTACCAATCCGGCAGCGAAGAGGCATCAGGCTGCGACAACCCCACCAGCCCAGTCCGTCCTCAACTCTGAACCTAGGCTTCTCTCTTATATCCGCTATCCATAATGCTCTCTTCAATATTCTCTCTCGGAAAACAGCTATTGCCGGAATCGCCAAGTCCCCCAACCGTCACTGTTACTGGCGTTAGGATACCGGCTGATGGCACTCCAGCCCACCTCCTCTCGCTTGCCACGACGGCCCCACCTGGATCCACATACGACTTCCTGTTCCACGTTCCTAACTTCCGCGAGTATTGGGGTCAACGGGGGTGGGAGTTTCGCGACAGTCACCGACTTGAGCTCCAGCAACTACACCAGCTGCTGCAACCGTATCAGCTGCTAGAAATTTTCCATCCGTGGAAAGGGCACCATCTCAGGCAACGGTGTCTTATCACGTCACGGCGTCATCTGCTACATCATAACCACAGTTCTTGTGCTGGGGCTTATTACGTCTTCTACTCCTTGGCACTTGACGACTTGCCTCAGAATACATCTGTTCCGGAATGGATCAGCGAGCGGCTTTACGGCGGCACATACTGGGGCGATGTGTTTATATTCAAGGTAGCCCAGCCCGAGTACAGAGGGGATGGCTGGGCTGCCTACGAAGACATATCACCAACATTTTTAGAATTGTTGGCCAAGGGGCCATCATCGTGCGGTTAGTAAGAACGATATTAGGTTCGTGTATTGGGAAATCTGTTGGAATTCTAACATCCCTCAGCTATCCTAGACGAATGGGAATGCGCTACGTGCGGAAGAGTACGATGCACTGTTCACGGGAATGTCGCAGGAATTCTGTGAAGCGAAAGGGCTCATAAACGTCACAAACGAATACGCACCGAGGCAGCCAAGGAAGACTGCAGGGTTGCTATGATTCTCTCTTTCTTTCAGAACTATACGGAACCAGTGGAAACTACACTGCCGTTGACGCAATCCATGTGTTATCTGGATTTGTGCACCGCGGGAAAAAAAAAATTAAGTTTGTAGCATGTTAATAGGATAGTGTATAGGAAATATCGCCTAGTACTATCTTCCCGGATGAGCCTCTTGCTACGCGGCTCCAGTCTTTTTTCACTTTCCCAATCTCTCCTCTCCAAACACAATAGAAATACGACACACGAAACAAACACTCTCCAACCTCCCAGAACCACTCACATAAGTTCCCCATCAAACCGCCCATCCTTATCATACCTTGTACCTAAAACAACCGTCATCACTGCACCCAATCGCATATCAATTTTGTACATCCTACTCTAAACGATATGTTCCGGCCCAAACACCACAGGCTCAAAAGCATCGCTCTGGTACTGCGGACAGTGATTTTCTTCCACTCTAATGCCAGGGTGGCTATACCACATAGCGATCGTGAGCGTGAGCCCCGGTGCGTGTATATCATGGGGTCCGATTTGCACGTCGTCGTTGGCGTCAGGGGCGCCGATTTCGGAGGGGCTTTGCGTATCTTCGTGTAGTTCGAGATGGGGGTTGTTGTCCGATTCGAATATCTCACGCGGCGTATATGTAGTGCTGAAGCATATATCCAGACTCGATTGGTTTCCTGTACATGTCTTTTCTTAAGTCCACGCTCTTCCTCCACTCTCACATTCTCCCCACCATGCTTAATCCAGCCTCTCTCACCCCTCTCGTTTTCCTTCTCCTTCTCCTCCTCCCCCTCCCCCTCCATCCCTCCTCGGTCCAAACTCCACAGCATTCATAACAATATACTCACTTCCCTACCATAATTCCATGTTTCAAAAACAACCCGTGTAACCGGCGGATAGCAACGAACATCCTCCACCAACTAGCTTCCCTCCTTTCCACGCATCTTCGTTACCCATCCAGGCAGGGTTCTGGAAAGTTATGAGCACGACGGGGTGTACGTCGGGATGGCCGCTGTAAAGTTCCTACTCGTTTATTTCATCCCCCAAGTGCCGGCCGGGCATGAGGAGGAAGGAGAAGGCGGATGTGATGAGCGGGTTGAAGGTGTAGTCTTCGGAAGGGAAAGCTGGGGTTGGGATTGGGGTTGTAGAGCTTTGGAGCGCGGAAGTATAGTGCTGTTTGGAGGGTTGAAGAGTTTGAGATGAGGGTTATGTCAGGTTTTGCATACGTGTTGGGCGAGGAGCATGTCTCGTTCGAGGAGGTGGGAAAAGATGGGCTCGAGGAGTCCGTATGTGGAGAGGGTGCGCATCGCTGTGGGCGGGAATTGTTTGATTTAGTAGACTTTCGCACTTTGAATTCTGTCCGCTATACAATTGGGCTACGGTTTTGGGTGGTGCAGCCTGACGTAGCCTAGGATTGCTTGCTACAGCTACATCTGCTGAGTCCACACCAGAACATCTCGCTATAAATTAGGAAAGTAGGAGAGAGACAGAAAACACGCAAGTGATTGCCGTAAAAGGATTCAATTTGCTTCTTCGTATTAAGACAGCCTGGCGTAGTTCATCATAGTCATTATATCATTTCGTTTCTTATTCGTAAGGCATTGACCGTAATTCGTGAGTTCGTTACCAGAATCGGACCCCCAAATCGACGCCAATCAATCACAAGATACCTCCCCGATTTTGTTCCGTGTCCCCTTTTTGTTCTTGGGTATCTCTAAATGCGAACCGGCCTCATACACAATGCCAACCAAGGCCGGGGTCGACACACCCCACAGGCTCAAGCGACGCCCAGTGGCGCCTTTCCTTTGCTTAAGCTAGAATCCTGAGCTAGTGTGAGCATCTCTCTTAGTCGCGCCTCTGCCTTCGTGAGCTCCTGTTGAGAACTAGAGTCTAAGTTGGGAGGGCGAGACCATGACAGCCAGGATGCTAGAGATGACAGCGTGCCAGATCGCGTTCGGGACGGCGGTAAACTCGTCAACGATGCATTCCGACGATGCGAAGGCGCTTGTGTAGGGATTGAAGTCTGTGGACGGCGTGTGGGCGCGCCTTCGGCGTCTTTGGGGATGTCTTTGATGGTCGACGAGGTGTCGAACGATAGCTGCTTTGAGGCCTGCGGGGACGTGATGATGGTGATAGCGGGGTGACTTGGTGAAGAGGTGTTCACTGACCATGCTGGTCCTTCGAATCTCGCCGCGCTTGTTTGCGTAGACGGACCGGCCTGTGCATGGTCTAAAGCATCGGCGATAGTCTTTCTCTTCCCGCTGCCCCCACTGATGACGCTTTTCAAGCTGCCATAAGCAGACTGACTTCTCTTCTTGCTGCTGCCAGAGGTGCTAGCTTTGGTATCCCCAGCCAGCTTTTCGCTGGAACTGCTTGCTTCGGGCACAGCCGTTAGCGTGTTCTCTGCGGCCGACCATCCATGGCCTATTCGCGATATCCGCCCTCGATTGACCAAGGCACCCATGCTCGCAGCCCAGCCCGGGCCCGTGCCGGTGATCTCGCCCTGCGGGGGAAGATGTGCTTCATATTCGTCCGCCAGACTCATTCTACTCCTGGCGCAAATTTCTGCAATGGCGTCAATTGCGTCTCTGATCTCTGGGTCGACAGCGCGGAGGACGGCCGAGAAGGAGAAGTCGTCGAGCGAGGGTAGCCTCTGGGTTCTACTCGCCAGGCCTGCCGACAAGGCGGAGGGGTTCTGGGACGCATGGCCGTTCATGGTGGTATAGCGAGGCGAACTGAGTCCAGATGAATGCCGTGGACTGTGGCGTGCACCCGAGTAGGTCCGTACCACCACGGGCTGGCTTGATAGTGTCGTCCGGCTCGACGTCGACTTCGCAGCTTTGCTTCTGGCGTTTGACGAGGCTTGCGACTGAAAGGCGGGGGCATTGAGGGCGCGGAGGGCGGCGGACTGGGTGGGCGGCAGCGTGTTCGTTAGCGTCGTCGTGGTACTGGGCACCGAGCCTGTGCTTGTAGCGAGGTCCGAAGGGGGTTCTTGTGCGTCGGGCGAGGGCGCGTGGGCGATGATGGCTGGGATCGCGGGCGAGGGCGAGGGCGAGAGGGCGGCGGCGGCGGCGGGCACGGTGGGAGCGCTGTTGACTCCCCACAGGGTCGAGAGCACGCCGAGCGACACCGACTGTATCGTCGTCGTCGCAGGCGTCAGTGTCGGTGGAAGCGTGGAGGGCGAGGTGTCGCCAACGCCAGAGCCATGGCCGTCTGCGGGGGGGACAGAAAAAAGTGGCCCGCCGTCGCGATGAGCGGCTGGTGTTTCAAACGGGCTGCTAGCCGGACGCGAATCTGCCGCAGAGTCGGGCATATTGTGGATTTGCTTTATTGGACTGCAGGTCAATGCATGGTCGCTATGCACTCAGATCGAGCCTGGTGGACGTGGGATGCCGTGGAGCGGGATGTGCTGGCGATGCTGCACGAACCCCCTTGGCGTCGCCTCGTCCTACCATGTCCATCGGAGAATTGTGGCACACATAGCGGCTGGAGGCGTAAACATCGGGCGTCTTGTTGCGCTTTATTGCGGCTCTCGTTGCAGCTCTGAGAATCGTGGCTTTTTCCATCGTCTGTCGAGGCGAGCGATGCTACCGAAGAATCGATCGGGACAGCTGCCGCAGAAGAGGGTGTGCAGAGCATGCAAGTGTGCGTAACTCTTGCTCTCATCGCTGTATTGGTTGCACCGGCCATGTTCACGCGCGTTGATCAAGCACGCAAAACAGCATTATAACTGCACATCCCTGGAGCTAGACCCGCATCTATATGCTGCGCATGTTACAACAACATCTCATCCTCTGGAGCCTTGCCGCTCACGGCTGACCTCGATCCTTGCATCGCTTCGAGCTCGTTACTCACCCACAATACCAGACCCCCCGGGAGCTCGTCCAATATCTGCATCTCCGCCTTGGTACCCAGCGTCAGCATCCTCTGCAGTTCGCTCCTCCATGCTGGTTCTGGACCGTCTGGGGCACATAGGTCCCACTCTAGCATCTGCTGCGCCTTCTTGCGGTCCCTCGCCGTTAATCGCATGAGGCCTTGAAGATCGGCGACTCCAGCCGTTTCCGTGTCACCTTCGTTTGCCGGAGTTCGGCTGATGTGGTGACTCCGCACACCGAGCCACTGTAGCTGGGGTAATTTCAAGCCAGGTGTATCCTTGTGTGCGACATCCTCGTGTGCGATTCGGTATGAGCCGTACTTGTACGTCGACATGATGGCGATGCCGTCTGGATCGAAGTCGACCAGGGCAAATATTGGAATTCCAGGGCTGATGTCGGAAAGATGGCGGAGGAACTTCCGGGAAGCAATATCCGGGTATCCTTTAGCCTAGTGCAGCGTGAGTACTTGTGTTGCGGAACGGAATGACATACAGTGAGTATGAGACCGCGTGTACCGAGATCTCTCCACCAGGCCGAGCTAAGCAGGCAGCGGAACGTTGCCTCCTTCTCGATCACAAGGATCCAGTGTACCGATGACAGGTCTAGTGCATCGCCCTCATGAATCTTAGGCACGAGAACGCCCTAGAGGATTGGTCAATGCCTCCTCGAGTTGTAACGCTGAAGTGCTAACTTCTTCTTCGCTTAGCCCATGTACCGAACTCCCATCGTGGCGCCAAAGGACGAAATTCCCCGCGATAAGACCCTTCGCTGCGGCAGTCTTATTTGTTAGACTAATGTGGCATTGTTCTCAAGATGTGCAGCTTACCACGTTCAAGAGAGACCGTGGTACCCCAAAGGTACAGGCCAAGACCTCGAGATATTGGTCTACGATATACTGCTTCCCGAACAAACCGGGATGCCGATAGTACAGATCTCTAAATAGAATGAGTCTAAGTTTCATAAAGAGATGGATGTATAGTTTACCGTTTAGTCATGGTTACATTGTCAACCAGACACTTGTGAATGAGCTCAAGGATGTGTACGACTACCGCTGCGTAGATTATTAGTTGCGACGACCTGCAATTCGGAGGATAGCTTACTGAATCGCCATGCATCCTGCACACTATTTCCCGGGTAAGTGATAATTCGGGTTCTTGGGGATGGGGTAGCGCTGATGCCACTAGATTGGCCGAGTTGCCGGCGAGTGAAGCCAGCTCGTGTCTTCAGTGTGATAGAGAGTTGCGTATCATCACTGTCATCTGATAGTCCATCAATAATCGTCTCGAGCATCGCTTCGATCCTCGCAATGATGCCTTCCCTGACATAGGTTAGAGATGGGGCTAGGAGACAACGCTGAGCAGTACCTATCAGGTACCGCAGAGCCAGTGTCTGCTCGCTCGCCATGCGGGCCTACACCATTGGTCGTTGTCCTGGATAGCTCGTCTGGATCTTCTTGTGACACAGGAGATGGAAGCATCGGGCTGTTGTCGCCGTAGAGAGCATCCAGCATCTCATTGTCCGAGTTGTCGTCCGAGTTGTCTTCCAGCTGGACCTGCGATGAGGAGCCGAAAAGCATCTCCTCAAGTCCGGAGCCGGGATCCATAACTTGAAGCCCCAATCTTTCGAAGCTAAGGCAGGCGGATGAGGATCAGGCTGTTGTTAATCATGAAATTAGCCGTCTTGATTAGACTCAATTGAGATCAAAAGTGGTGTCAAAGCATAATTCAGCTGAGGCCTGTGCCAATATCAACACCGTAGGCATGCGAAAGTCGCTGAGATCAACCAAGTGTGTTCTTCAAATTGAATGTAATATTTGGTGACGGGGAAGGCGCTACCGATGCGCGCTATTCCACAATAGGGAACTAAACACGCCCTGGACGCGTCGCGGCTCCCCCCACAAAGTCGCGTCCATCCTCTCCGCCAATGCACCACTCCCGACCGCAACCCACGCATGCGCATCCCACCGCAGCTGTTACTCTACTGTACCGCACGCAGTGGCTCATCTCGATCCTACCACAGCCATGGAAACCATGGAGGTTTCCACCCCTGCCGCCCTCGCCGCTTCCCACAAACGCCCTCTCGACGACGCTGAACCGCTGCTTTCCACCCCAGGGCGGTCCATTTCTTCGACTGCATCCACACCATTGACCGTCATATCGTCAATGGAAACTCCCTCACCTCTCAAGCAGGCAGAGACCGCCATTCCACCAAGCAGTAACATTGCGGCCGCACCAGGTTCTGCGCCCACTACTAGCAGCACGCAACCAGCGAAGCGGAGGAAGTTAACTCCTCAAGAGAAGAAGGATCGGGACGCTGAAAAGGAGGCCAAGGCCAAGGCACTCGCGGACAAGAAGGCACAGAAGGAGATGGAGGATAAAGCCAAGGCCGAACAGAAGGCTCAGAAGGAAGAAGAAAAGCGCGCTCGCGATGAGGAGAAGCGGAAGAAGAACGAGGAAAAAGAAGAGAAGCGACGTGCCAAGGAGCACAAGCAGCAGCAGGAAGAAGAAGAAAAGCGTAAGAAAGAGCGGGTAAGATAAATGGCCGATCACAGCATACAGTGAGCTAACCGTGATATCAGTCTCAAATGCGATTGAACGCTTTCTTCACCAAGCCAAAGCCGACTGGGGACCTCTCCGGTAGAGCTATGGTAGATACTATCCAAAATCCTTCCACCGCTGGCCATATATCTTTAGCACCGGACACGACATTGACTAGTACTGACTCCGTTCCCCCCTCACCACAGAAAGCCATCCAGAAGAACGCCCAAACGGACTACGATCGGTTCTTCCTCCCGTTCTCGTTACCTCCCCACGCCACCCTCGCGCCCTACAATGCCTTTGTGGTTGATCCCAAGGTCCTTGCCGCGGCTCAGAAACGGATGGACAAAGTCATTGCCCAGGAGGACGTCGAGATGGAACCGATAACTTTGGAGACTGTCCGATCATTGTTCCCCAAGCGAAGACGAGGGATGGAAACCGCAACCATCGCCGAGATAGTCGATCTGGTTAACGGCTCTGCCGACTGTCCAATCGACCTAACGGGCGACGGCAGCAGCAAACCACCGCAACCTCTCCAGCTACTCAAGCAGGTCCCGCTGAAGTACCTGCACTTCCCTGAGGACGTCCGGCCCCCTTATTATGGTACATACACAAAGCTACATACTGTTTTTGAAGAGCGTAGGCTTGCGCGAAACCCAATCTCCCGTGGGTTTTCAGACCTCAATTATGACTATGATTCAGAAGCAGAATGGGAAGAACCCGAAGAGGGCGAGGATCTAGACTCTGAGGGCGACGATGATCTCGACGAGGATGGCGATGAGGAAATGGACGGCTTCCTCGATGACGACGAAGACCCACAGCTGAAGCGACGACTGCTTAGCGGCGATCAAGAACCTGTCAGCACCGGTCTCTGCTGGGAGGATTCACGGGGTGTCTCTCGATTGAACGACGGATCGGGGGCGATATCAACTGAATTCAAGAGTTTCAGGATGGGCTTCTTACTAGGTATGCGATCTTCGAAGAGTATCAGCCGGAGTCGTACTAACATGATAACTCAGAGCCTCACCCTCACTCTATTGACCCCTTCTCGACCGCATACTGGGCTCCTGAACCTATTCCTGTTCATACGGCCATTCAGCCCACAATGAAGGACATCGTGAGCAACGGTTCGATGAACCCACCGCGTCTCCCGCTTGCATCACGCCCTCTCAAGGGTATACTAAACACATTGAATTCGACCCAAACCACACCACCAGGCTCTGCTGCCAAGGCTATGAAGCCTAAGAGGATGATTGCGCCGGAACAGCTCCAGGCCTTCAAGGCGGAGGTTGAAGGCCAAGATCTTACCAAGATCGGCATGATCGAAGCGCTGAAGAAGAAGTTTCCCAAGGTACCGAAGGATGCGATCACGAACACGCTCACTGCTGTTGCAAAGCGAGTCGGCCCCTCCGAGAAAGAGAAGCGATGGGTGTTGTTCAGCTAGATGGTCTGATTCGCTCGACGAGCAACACTCGTAGGCAGAGGTTCGGGGAGCTGTTTCGCCTATGTTGTGATGTACTTTTTATATTTTTCATTGTATAGCATGTATTCGCTAGGCGCAAACGCGGCGTTGCAGACTTATAGTTGGTTTCAGCTCAGCTACACGGCGTGTGGGATTCAGAGGAGTTGTAAAAGTCATTGTCATAGGACCGCATTACTCCCTTGTGTAAGCGAATATCATCTAGGGGGCGTTTTTGGGACGAAGGGATATGTAGATAGCATAGATAGTGTGGCTGCTTCGTATGATGAGTATGTAGCATCGCAAGAGCGCGATTGTGCTGTGGTATGGTCAACTGGCATATTCAGTTACACATGTCTGGCCTTGTCCGTCGGTGGATGACGGCTACGGCGAGATTATTGTTAGATGAATAATAGCACTGTATTTGCGGAGGCTTGATTTCGCCACGGTAATGGGGGTGTATGGGATTGAGGGTCATGAGGCATCGCTTTGCCGAAGCGCGCGCCTTCTCGATGCAGGATGGCGGGCGCCCGTGAGAAGCCACTCTCACTTCGAAACGCCCTTCTAGATACTCGGTCATTAGAGTATCAACCAGACGAAGTTTAAGTTGCGTCGAGAAAAGCCCGCTATCCCCATGCGCAAACACAGCAGAGAACGAGCTGTAAGCGCCTTGCAGCGTCAGATTCGACAACTCATTCGTCCTGCGTAGTGTGGGAACGCCCTCATGCTCCGCTTTTTAGTGCAATACAGCATGCACTCTCGGTTGCATTTACCTGCAGCGATATATGAAAGCGCATTCGGAGCATTTCCTTCCCGCGTTATTCAGAGAGCCGCATATACCCAAATTCCTCCAGACCAATATATGCCTCACGGGAAGATCTACGATGGGGTTGATTACGGATGCGGGGGATGAGCATGCCTGGGAACAAGACGGGACGCCTTAATGCCGCCGGCCGACGAGGCGTTGAACGAGGATATTGGCGCGAGCTTGTTGGACGATGCAGCTGCAGCTAACCCGCACGAGAAAAGAGCGGACGTTGCTGTGTGAGGTCGAAGAGATATGCGGTGTAATATGGAGGCCTGTGCGCGATCGCTCCCGTCCAATCGACCGCCCCCGTAGACGCCGGCGGTATTTTTGGTACTACGTGCAAGGGGCCCCCGCAACCTCCCTCCAGTCATCGACGACCCTCCAGTCATCGACAACTAGGCGTCCCACAATCTCCCCCGCCGGAGAGGATCATCTTTCCTCCACAGTCATCCGTCTTTTCCAAGCGCCCACGCCAACCCGGTTGCGGGGTGCCGGTCCTCCCATGGCGCCATTAGCAAGCATCAGCAAGCGCTAACAACCAACTTCGCTTGCTCATCTGCGGCTCTAGCCAGCGCCCACAGCAAACTTCCGTGGTCTAAGAACGGCACGCCCTTGCACAGATCCACAATGGGTCGAGAATAGCAGCAGCGTCCAGGTGGCGTCTGACTGGCTGCCACTCTCTGCGCTCATCTTAGCCTATGGATCTGTGGATGCATAAGGCCTACAAAGACACCGCTCTGCCATCCAGTCGCGTCTTACAGGTGAGATTTCCGAGTCTTTACTGTGCCTCATCCTTCGGACTCGCTGCTCCTCCTGTCTCCCTCGACCTTTGCGAGACGTGTTGTTTTACATTCTTCGACGCATTTTGTCTGCTGGACTCGGACGTAATACACTCTTCGACTATGCCATCGCTGGTTTTCTACCTCTCCGCCGCAACTGTGCTGTTGGCTCAGTCCACAGTTGCTTTCAACTGCTCCAAGGCTCCCATCTACGTCGACATTCACAAGAGGGCCGTCCATGACTCTCCCGTCTTCCAGTATGGATCCTTTATCGGCGTCGGAACGTCTGCACAGAACCACAGTCTGTGGCCGTCATTATCGCTGAATCATACTTCTTTCGCTGCCCCCACATATTGCGACAACAGCACCTTGAGGGAATGTAGTACATCGACTGGTGGTTTCTTCATCACTAAAGATTCAACAACGTATGTGTTCTTCGGAGACATGCGCTGTCATCTGCTTACAGTCCTTCCAGATTTTCAGAAAATAAGGACTTCCAATCACTAGACAACGGCAACAACGCTACCCTCGACGGTTACTACGGCCAGGACACTATCCGCCTATACACGCACTACTTCGAAGTAGACGGCGCTTCGCAAACCCTTATCGAAGACTCAACCGTCAAAGTAGCCGAGGAAGGTTCGGTAATCCCAGGCGTGGTCGGCATGGGTTTGTCGTCTACGGTTCTCCGTGACCTCGCCGCTCGCGACATCATCGCCGGCAAAACGTATTCGCTCTACATCGGCCAAGGTTTCGATCGTGCCGGAGGCGCCGTGAACGGGAGCAACGTCTACGGAGGCTACGATTCAGGCCGCTTCACCGGCCCCGTTCACAAGTATCCCATGAACACTGCACGCATGAACCCGATGACTGTCAAAGTCAAAGACATCTTCATCGCCGACACCAAGGATCCGAGTGCCAATGTATCGCTCTTCGACACCGGCAAGTTTTCAAACATGAAATCGCGCCCAGAAACCTTCGAAGCCGAACTGACAACGGACCAATTCCCCCTTTCACTTCCCTACGAAATAACGCAAAACTTCATATCCCACCTAGGCGCCGAGCAGGACAATACATGGGGCGACAACTCGCTCAAGCTCAAAAACGCCTTCAACGGCACTCTTTCCATCGTCCTCGAGGACGGCTTCACAATAACCCTCCCCCCCGAAGTCCTCATGAACGCCTCAAACATCACGCCCATCCAAGAGCGCTCCGAAGACTCCGACGCCCCCTTCTACCTCGGCGCCGCCTTCCTTGGCCAAGTCTACCTCATGGCCGACTTTGAACAACAAGCCTTTTACCTCGCCGAAGCCATCCAGAAGAACAACGCCGTAATGCCCGTCACCTTCTGCCCCAAGGGCCCCGAACCCGCAGCGTACGAGCGCCCCAAACAAGGTGCCTGGCTGAAACAAGGACTTATTGGTGCCGTCATCGGCGGTGTGCTGGGCGGTATGGGTATTGCCGTGTGCGCGTACTGCTTCGTGATGAGCTGTCGGAGGAGGGTCGCGGAGCGCAAGGTCGAGAAGGCCATGGCGGCTGACAAGCAGGCCAAGTTTGCTCAAATGGAGGTCGAGGATGCACCGGAGTTTGACCCGCCGCCCAAGAGCGCGACGCCTTTCTTTTGGAAAAAACGGTGATTGTGAGGTCGCGGTCGGGCGAGGGATGTGGAAGTTGCTATATTACCTTTTTATACCCCGAGTTGGTCGTGTACCGCTCTTTCGTTGTAGATATTTACAATTCACATTTTGATGTCTTGATAGTTTGTGTGTTATTGTTTATACTACTTGTATGTCATCAAGGCTGCATGCATGCTTTGAACTGTTGAAGTGCGGGGAGATGGAGAAGCGCTGTGGGGCCCGTCAACCAGCTCACCTCTTGTAGATTCGCCACTTCACAAGGTCATGGCCGGTGCGGGTCGGCCTCCCTCTCTGCTGGCGCGCCACCCAGAGCATCTTAAGTGCTGGCCGATCTGCTAACGCACCTGCAGAGGTACCTCAAGTGACATTCCTACTTTTCGCCGCCTGCATTTGCTGAAACTATCAACATCTACAAAGGCGACACTAAGCTCTTGTGTAGGCACCTAGCCCATCTAACACGACGATGAACCACGAGCGTCTCGCCTTTGCTTCATCTTGCGTCGTATAGTATAGGTCCACTCTAGAAATATCTATAGCCAAAGCAGGACGAACCATATCGAAATAACGGCCGCTCTTACTAGGCTTACTATGCTAAACCAGCGAGACAGATATCAAAATCACTCCTAGTGAGCAGCCGCGAGCTGCTCGGATGCAAGAGCAACCTGCATCGAATTTAAAATTGTTGAAACTATAGCGAATACGAAGAGTATGGGTCTATAAAGCCGCCCGAAGAAATCTCCGTACTAAGTATACACCTGTTCGAAGTAAAATTTACCAAGGAGCAGCAGGGCGTAAAAGCTGAGTCAAGTCAGCCTTAGCTCGCGGTAGCAGTACCTCCTTGACACTACCGCGTCCTTAATATAGTCGAGTGCTGAGATAAATCGGCAGAAAGATGCCCCAATCCACGTCCCTAGGGATAAAGCGGAGGCTATCTTGCTGAGCGATGTTGAAGTCCGATTCGTGCTGGACTAAGAAGCGGTACGTCCGCAAGAATCTAGTCACAGCTTTACGAATATTCTTTTGATTTTCGCCCAGTCGGTCTGAACTCTCGTTTAGGAATACTTCCTAGAAAGCCTGCGATGGCAAATATCGCGGAAGAGGTTTAATGAGTATGCGGTCGTGTATCTACACCAAATGCAGTCGAGGTTCTTCCGTAACGATGATTTTGAGACCTTTCACCCGTTGTCGATGTAACGGGTTAATGTTTGTGCTGGAGAGGGTCGTCATGAACTTTAGACCAAAGCTCGTTTTCAAGGAATTGTCTTACGCGAACAGCGTCGCCAAGCATAATAGAAGGCTGGCCGGGCAGAGTCGTAATCGGCAGAGCTCCAGCTTCAGGATCGAGATCTCGAACGAGCTGGTTCGCTTTGGAAAATGGCGGCATGACTGCGCGGAAGAGTATTGTTGGGATAAGTCGTGTGTGTGGGCGATGGGCAGGCTCCGCGAAGGATGTTGCGCCTTAGGCAAGCGATGGCACTTCTAGACCCTTCCACCCCGTTCAGCCCGCACTAGTGCTGCTTGGCGACTAGCTCACACGCAACCGTAGGTTAAAAGTTCAGAATCCCGCTTTCTCCCACCTTACGGTCGTTAGCTTCCCCTTTCTAGCTTAGAGAATTGGGATCTATACGTGCATCCGCCTCTAGCTTTATGGCATGTTCTCTCATAACTATGTAGGAAGCTTGGCTAAAACAATCCTAGGCTGGTCGTATATTAGAAGAAGACATTGGGCTCAGGGTCCTGTATGAGCCACCTAAGAATAATGTGCCTACTATTGAGTATGCTATCCTACACCGCCTTCCTAGGGATCTTGCTCACTACTATTAAGCATCGTCGCCGTCCATGGGATGGGCGCACATCCTGATCATACCTGGTGCAAGCGGGTTGGCTCAGCAGATGGCGAACGCTACGTGAACTGGCTAAAGGATGCAGAAATGCTACCAGCAGCGATACCAAATGCCCGAATTATGAGATACGGCTACATGTCTGCATGGTTTGGGGAAGGCGCAATCAAGACTAAGGCTCCTGCTATTAGCCGACAGCTACTGCCGGAATTGACAGATGAGAGAAAGGTAAACACCCGTACTTAGCACCGTCCTCCGACATTAGACGCTTATACCTATAGGATAATCCACTCCGACCGCTTATCTTCATCGCGCACAGCTTTGGAGGCTTGGTAGTACTCAGGGTCTGTTAGGACTGTAAACATGCAAAGTGCGGGGCTAATCCATACTAGACCCTTGTTGATGCGCACATCGAGGATAAATGGGCTACTATCTGGAAGTCAACAGTCGGGCTGGTATTCCTGGGAACTCCTTTCCGGGGAACACATGATGTGTTCTCTCGAGGCGACATTCCCTACCTTGCACAAGAACGTTTCAAGGGTGGAGCGGTCCATACAGAGAATCTCCAGATCCTCCGTTATGGGGACGAAACCCTTACCACCCTCGTCGATGACTATCTCTACCACGCTAGGAAGGGTCGTATGCCCAAAGTGGCGTGTTTCTACGAGCAAATGGATACGAATATAGGTGCGATATTAGGGAAGGATCCAAAATCGGTAAGTAATATCTAGATAAGTTGATAAGTATTCTAATCTTCTCAAGGTTGATAAACGGGTTACCTTTGTCGACGAGACTTCCGGCTGCCTAGATGCCGCTGTATGCGATAAACACGCGTTGCCGCGAAACCATTTCAACATCAACAAGTTTGAAACGCCGGACGAGCAAAGCTTTAAAGCAGTGCGTCGTGTCATCCGCGAGATGGTTAATAATTCTTTTCCCGGAGAAGCAGACGCTTGGATACGCGACAAGTACTATAGTGCGGACAGGCTCAGAATTGAACGCCTCTCAGGAGACCTTTTGTCAATGGAGCAGTGCTACATAAATCTCGCCATAGTGGAACAGCCCAGCAAAAGGGCAGACTGCTCAAAGGAAGGATCGGAGGGAGACGAAGCGCCTCAGTCCTCCCCGTTTTCGCTCCTCAATCGACTGCGGATTGAGACACCAGAGAAGAACAGTCAGATCAAGCTGCACACAATTTTTGATCGGCGCAGTGGATCCGGCAGTCACCAGACACAGCCAAGAAGAATTTTAATTCGAGGACGTGCCGGAGTTGGCAAGACTACCTTGTGCAAAAAGATTGTCCATGACTTTACCCATCATCGTACATGGACAGAGTTGTTCGATCGCGTGCTTTGGCTGCCGTTACGAAGGCTGAAAGGGCGAAAATTCTTGGGATATAACCTTGAGGATCTCTTCTACCATGAGTATTTCTCTGGGCAGGGACACGACGATGGCCGTCGCCTCGCTAAAGAGTTGTGGCGAACATTGAATGACACCCAGGGTGATAGGACTTTGTTCATCCTCGATGGTCTGGATGAGATATCTCAAGACTTGAGCGGCGCCGATGACGATATGTTCCGTTTTCTCCGAGACCTTCTAGATCAGTCTAACATCATCGTTACGTCCCGACCGAACGCTAAACTCCCACCTGGCCTCAAACGTATCGACCTCCACTTAGAAACGATAGGATTCTTTCCTGATCAAGTAGAAAGCTATTTAGAAAAGGTCTTGTCCGACCCCGAAAAAGTTAGCAAGGTCCAGTTGTTTCTTCAAAAGCATTGGCTCATTCAGGGCCTTGTTCGGATCCCAATCCAGCTGGACGCGCTTTGTTACACCTGGGACGGCTTGGGTGCCAAAAAAATACCGCAAACTATGACTGCTGTCTACCAATCCATCGAGGAGAGATTGTGGAAGAAGGATATAATGCGATTGGATAAAATGCGTACTGAAGGGGAGCTAATAACTGAAAGCGACGTCAGTATCTTGCACTCCTCAGAGATCAAAGACTTCGTCGAAGATGAGATCCATATTCTCGAATGCTTTGCATTTACAGGACTGCTCAACAATATTATGGACTTCGATTCAGAGCACCGAAACACTATATCTGTGCTGTTTAACCGCACTGGAAGGAAATGCTTGCTTGACAAGACGCTCGCCCGGCTCTCCTTTCTGCGAACCTCAGATCCCTCAACGGAGGGCCGCAACCGAAGTTACCATTTCTTACACTTGACCTTTCAAGAGTACTTTGCGGCGCGGTATTTTGTACGGCAGTGGAAAGCTAACGAACCGCTCAAATGCTTGACACTCAGAAGTGGAAAGATCGAGGAGACCAAAGCCGTCAATTTTCTTCGGAAACACAAATACATGGCGCACTATGACGTTATGTGGCGTTTTGTTACCGGCTTACTTGACACCGAGAAAGGGGAAGAAACACTCCGTTTCTTCCGAACAATCGAGGAAGAACCACTCGACCTTTTAGGCCCTACGCATCAACGGCTGGTTATGCATTGCTTGAGCGAAGTATCGAAAGAGATGCAGCCTCGAAAAGGTCTGGAAGTGAAACTGTCGCAGTGGTTGTTATTTGAATGCCAATATATGAATTTCTCACGCCTAGCAACCGAGGTAGAATGTCCTGAGCCGACCATATACACCGCCTTACGGGAGGGGTCTGACGACATTAGAACGAAAATTCTGTATTCTCTATCGGGACGACCAGTAATCTCTTCTAGTATCATGGAACTGGTAGCTTCTTGGCTGATGCAAGACATGTCTGGATACGAGATGAGAACGGCCGCCCTAAAAGTCTTCGGTTCCCAATCGAGCTTGTCCGACGAGATCCTCAATTATATAGGGGCACGGCTAGGAGACGGAGACCGGGACGTTAGAAGAGCCGTCGTAGAAGCTTTAAGTAGCCAATCGAGCCTGTCCGACGAGATCCTTAATTCCGTAGCGGTACGGCTACAACACAAATCCCTAAACGTCAGAATAGCCACTATGGATGCCGTACGTAGCGGATCAAACTTGTCCGATAGGATCCTCAGGTCCGTGGCGACACAGTTAGATCACCAGGACTGGGACGTCAGAATGGCCGCAGTGGAAGCCTTAGGTAGCCAATCGAGCTTGTCTGACGAGATCCTCAAGGCTGTGGTGGCACGGCTAAAAGACAGAGACCGGTACGTTAGAAGAGCCGCCGTGAAAGCCTTAGGTGGCCAATCGAGCTTATCCGACGAGATCCTCAATTCCGTGGCGGCACGGCTAAAAGATATAAA